>CM052130.1:21189367-21266149 GCA_028454255.1 Halictus ligatus
GTAATATTAATTTGAAATCGCTATTACGTTTGTGATCGCCGACCGGTGTTTCCTGTAACAATTTTTATTTGACAATGAAGTTTTAAACGAAACCGGGCTCTTGCGGATGAGAATAATAAAAATGATGCTGGAACATATTACTCCATTTTGGCGGTTCATTTTCCCACGTCTGTTTTCTTCCGCAATGATAGCTAAATGTCCGCAACGTGGGAATCCTGGTATCGTTGAATTAAAAATTCGTTGCATCCTATTTGCCGTGCGGGGCTCGAGTTTGCAGAATTTATGCTCGAAGAGCGTGCGCGCGCCAGGGGATACGCTATCGGCTGACAAACGCGTCTGCAGTCAATTTGCTTAGAAACAGATGCATTTCTATTATCTGTCAGGGGCGCCTGCTCTTTGTGGATGCATAAAGAGGCGTTGCTAATAGGATCGAGGTTATTACAGTTGCGGGAAGAAGTTGTTATGGGAATATCACATTTTCGTATCGTTCCATCTGCGACCTAAGCATTATTCAAACAGCCAAAAATAATTCTTACAAAACAATGTCAAATACAAGCCAATTCAAATATTATTTTATTAGAGAGTACATTGACAGAATGAAAAATTGGAGTTCTTATGATATCGACATTTGTTGTTGTAGTATCGGTATTTTTCATAAGAGTATAAGTGTGTATTTAGATAGATTAGAAGTGTGTATTTATATTACAAAGCTTTTTGAAAAAATATTTTATCGCTCTGCTATCCCCAAGAATCTGTCTTCTTCAGTTCTTCTTAATGTACATTTCTGTTTATATTTATACATTATCTATATAAAGGAATTATCTTAATTAAAAATCTTAATTAAAAATCAAGGAGTACAAGGCTGAGATAAGGAAATACGGCACATTAGCCGGCGTGACGCTCACAATCCTGCAATTTAATTGAAGACGGTCAAATTAATTTTATACAATTTGTTGCTTAAAGTCGTAGTACGCAGCACAATCTCCGAGGGACATCATGATTGTCTCCTGTTACATTGTTCGAATATTTCGTGAATGAGGTGCAGCGTGTTTGTCAAAGCATTGTCACAGCGAAGATAGGCAACAAGACAAATAACGATAGCGATAGTTAAGACAAAAATGCTCCGCGTGGCTGTATAAATGTGACTCTTTCTCGAGCCATTTCACCTTTCATTCCCGTGCGAATGCCGAACGTGGCGAAGCGGAGGGTGGCCGCTAAACCTCGTTCGAAACTCGCAGAAACGATGATCCTTCTTTGAAATCCCGCAGCCCCAATAATCCATCGGGCGAGGATCCGAGAGGAATCGTTCACCCTTGCTCGCGGGGCTAAGCCTGGGGACTGGTAACTTCGCGAGAACGTCGCGTCGCATCCCCCGTTCCGAAACGGTCTGTACACGGAAGAGGGTGCGCGGGGGTGGCTCCTTCGAGGAGAAACTGGCGAGTTCCTAATTTACACAGCCGCCGCATTCTCCGAAGCCCTTTTGGCCCAGACTCTAGAGTGCCGTCGGAACTTCGCCGACGATTAAAACGCTTTAGTAATTAACTGGGTCTCCTCACCTTCTGCGGTAACAGTTACCAAACCCACCAGTGAGCGGCCTCCTTCCACCAACCAGTGGCGAGGATCACTCTCTTTCTCTCTCTCTCTCTCTCTCTCTCTCTCTCTCTCTCTCTACCCCCTTTCCGCGTTCCTCTTTTCCCTTCCATCCCGTCGATCGCGGACTCTCTTCTTCTCACCCTCTTTCGCCTCCCTCTTTCTCGGTTCCAGCCCGCTTCTGGCCCGCTGGCGCATATTTAGGGATCGCTGGTTAGAGGTTGCCCGGGCAACCACGCCGAGAAACCCTCTGTCGTTACCAGGGCAACCTTCTCCACTCCTTCATCTTCCCTCTCGGCCTCCTTTTCCCGACCACCACCGCACCGCATCCGGCAGGATTCAATTCGTGAGAGCGAGAACGAATCGACTGAGAGAGAGAGTGGGTATGTGTATATATATATATGTGTGTGTGTGTGAGTCTGTGTGTACGCGCGCGCGCGGAGAAAGAGGTGTGGGCGACCTACGGGCTCTCCCGGCCGGGGGCGCGACAACGAAAAGAGGAAAAAGATGCCGCACGTTCGGTGATTGTATTTGATAGCCCGGCCGTGGACGTGGAGAATGAAGATTCGACCTTGATTAAACCCGGCCTTGCTACCTTGCGGATTTTTCCGACGCGAGGAATCTTTCAAGGAATTTAGCAGCCGCGTACCCGACCCTTGCGCGATCATTGTTTCCACACGGAGGGGGATGATTTTTCACCGAAATCATATTCAGGAGCAGGTGGCGCTAAAAAGAATATAATTGGCAAGTCTATAACAGTTTTACCAGGAATTACAGAAGATATGACAGAGTTGTTTGTGCACAGAGGTGTTTGTGCCCTTTTCAATATTTACTTTTTCAAGTGTCACCTACAGAATTTTTATTTATCTATACGAAAATTGTGATTTTATAATCATCGTCACAAACGCAGAAGCAAATGTCACGACATTGTGATTTACGACAGTTTCGTTGAACGTCAAATTAGAAGGGGGAAGGAATGAAAGCATGTTACACATTTGATCCACCATTTTGTTAATCATGCTCCCGAGACGTTCCAGGAGCCGGCGCGGAAAGGATTCCGCGTGTACCGACAAGACGCGTCAAAAGGGAACCCGGTAAGTTTGCAAACTCGACGAAACGACCGGAAGAAGACGAGCGGGCAGAGTTAATCGCTGCGGTTGCGGCGCGGCGACGGTCATGTAAAGGTAATTTGTAAAATCGCGGGGGGTTCTCAAATTTGCCGTGGTCTCCCGGCGAGCCCAGCTGAGCCAAGCACGCCCCGGGGAAGAACTTATTCATAAGATTATTTCCCATTTTCGTCATGACGCTGCTGTATCGTTATTTAAGTTTTATATTAAAGCACGGCCCGGAGCCGGCGGCTTTTTGATGCATGGGACGCGCGTGTCCTGCTTGCCTCGCCCGGATTCGCCTAAACGTGAGATATCGTGCTCGATCAATTTTTCATGGCCCTCTGTTCGCTCCTTTCCCGGAATTTTCTACGGCGTCATGGAAATTCGCGTCGCCGACGCCATTTTTCTTTATTACGAGCCCGCCTGCTATCCTCTCGCTGGCCAACGCCGACGCATATATCGAACACCGGCGATCATTTCCTGACGATTATCGATTAACCATCACTCTTTTCCCATTGTTTGAAATCTTTGAGTCGAGAGCTTCGATTGGCGCGCTTCAGCACTTCTCTGGGACTTCGGAAGAACTTTTGACAACTTTTCTTATCGACTTCGTAAGTTACATTAATTCTTTTTAATTATGTTACACAGTATAAAAATATTTGTTTCTTTGAAAGTGGACTGCTGGTCAAAATCATCCATTTAGAATTTCGTATTTCACAAGCAGTGAAATTGCGAAGTTTTGGAGGAATTGATTAAATGAATTGATTGATTCGAAATGAATAAGAAATACAGTACTTCAATTTTCAGTGTTTCAAGAGTTGAAATTCATTTTCGAACTAAAGAAATATTAAATGGCTGGTTTCATTACTTCATTGCATCTCGGAAACAAAATTCAGAATTATGGATTTCTTGTGTCAATCTTTTAATCGCGCTATAATACGCATGGGTGATTCTATGTGAGAAAACGAGTCGAAAATACGGAAAAGATTTTGTTCGTTTGAGGCTTCATTTTCAAGAAAATCAACTTTGAAGATCCGCCAAGTTTGCGTGCCTAGCATTTGTAAGAAGTAGAATCAGTTTGTCATGACCAGACACGTCAGACGATTTCTATTCAATAGCTCGGCGTGTTCTCCATCTTTTGAGTACCTGTTATAGTTTTGACAAGTTTTAAGGATACAAAAAACTACAAACAATAATAGAACTTTAATCTTTTCTATGTTACTTGTCACCTATTGAAATTATTCATGCAAAAGTCAAAATTCAATTGCATTTAGTACAGGATTACATTTAACATTAAGAAAGTCTGAACTTCGGGCAATAAGTGGATTAAAAAAATTACTTCGATAATTAAAATAACGGTTTCTAAATTCTGTGGAATCAAAAACTGTTTCTAATGTTAATTGATATTTGCTTCTAAGGGCATCAAGAATCTTTCAAGGATCATCAAGGATATTTGCTTCAGGGTCAAGCAATTGCTACAAGGAGATGAATTTTCAATTTCTAAATATTATTCGCTTGTAAATATTATAATTCGACTGCAGATTTTATGCATTTATGACAAAAACGAGTAACCACAATTTAAACCAGTGGACATATTAAAAAGATTTAAGGATATCAGCGTGGTTTCAACTTAATGAAATCGCTTAAGATCCGCAGTATAATTATATTAGCTTTTAATATTTCCTCAGCTTACCTAAACAGTTTCCTCTAAAATTATCAGTATCATTTCAGTCAAAAAGAAAGAGAAAGGAAGAACACAATTTTTACAATTAATGATTCACTATGTACTTTGTGCATACTATGTACTACACAATATCTGGTAATTGAGTGAGTATACTGCGATGCGCTACTAATTATGTTGCACTATCTCGTAACTGGTACCACTCATAAATCAGTTCGCAAAGAAACTACATTATGCAAAATTTGCTCGGACGAAGTCAACCATACTTCTTAAAATTGCTAACAGTTCATTCGCATTTTTCATTCCTTTCTTCGGAGAATAACTGAAAATGTTAGTGTATAATTTTATAATGTATATTACCGTCTAGATAAACGTATAATGATACACTTCATGCAGATATACCATGTGATACATTTCCTCTCTTGTACCGAAAGAAAACAGATTAAAATCGTACTAATATGTCTACGTCCGCGTTAATTACCTACATTCTAACTAATAAATTACAATACCAACGGATTTTCCTTTCCACTTATCTGAACTGGTAATACATCTTGTTTATAATAACTCTCGGTGTACGTCTATGTCATTAAATTCTCCTCCAACATGTAAAATTATAGTTATTCTCCGAACGAAGGTAAATGGTGCGAATTAATAATCAAAGAACGAGATAGGCAGTAAAACTTAACATTCTAAAAGATGAATACTGAAATTGAATGGTAACTGTAATTAAATCGAATTTAAATTTAAAATGAATCGACGTAACATTCGAAGATTAGAATAATTCATTCTAATGTGTGTTAGTATCGCGTGGTACAGATTAGTCATTAAAAATAGATTACTCGTTTGACCAGTCAGCATAAATTCTGCGCATCCAACTAGAAAACAGAAACAAAACGAATAATATTACTTGATCATCATTTACTGCGAGATATCCTACAACTATAAACAACAAACGAAAAAGTATCTGAAGAAGTCAATCTTAAAGGAAACCGGAAAAATAAATCGTATTTTTTTTATCAACGATCAAGATGCATTCAATCTGATGGTTATTAATTTTGCTGAAGTTCGCGTTTTCCAGCGATAACATCCTAACACCGGCGAATTTATTAAACAACGCATAAAAAAAAATCTCGAGCTCAGCGAACGAGAAGCCCCGGACAATCGCGAAACAGCGGCCGTATCGCGCCGGATTATTATCCGCCAGTTCGGTCGATTTCGATAAAAATTCCATCCCCGTTCCGTAGATAATTATTTCGCAGATAAGACCGGCAGAAAATTTAGCGGACGCCAGCGATTCGAGAGCGCCATGCTATGCGCCCAGTTTGTTGCCGCGTGCCAAGAGTCGGGACGACTAATTAAGTGCGCCGTAAGTTAATTGAGCCGTGTGTAGGAGGAGAACCGAAGATACCAGGGAAACGTTAAACTGTGTAAATATCGGGCTAATTACTTCGGGACTTTATCGTTCTACAGGGATCCACCCCAGGTCGATATCGATTCCTGTCGATCGCGTCGAGAAAGCCGGGGATAAATCGAAATATTCTGAAGCAATCGCGACACTGTTAATCTTATTGGCCCGAAGAAAATCATTCCATTACTTTTTAAGGAAAAATAAACACGAATCCTATGCCACTCTCCTGACACTTTTATTATTTTATATAATTCATATGTTTGTTTATTTTATACGTGATATCGAAAGAAAAAAAAAACATAAAAAGGTGGATTTATATAACGCACAAAAGAAGACGTAAACTACCAATCACAAAACATATGCAAGTGAAACGTCTTATAGAATGGAGAAGATTGAATTTACGTAAACTTTGAACGATTTTCATTGTGATATCTGCTTAAATAAAAAAGTCAATTCAGTAATTTCCTATGAAAACGTTTTTATAATTTTAATAATTGTGACAGAGAAAACCGGTCACTTTGGCCGTGGTAGGTTTAGTATTAAAGATGTTCACTGCGAAAGAAATACAGTGAATTCTCGATATATGTCAACAACACGGGTCTTGCCAATGTCATATATTGTCCAGGAAACATACCCGTGTTATGTTTACACTCCTCGACGACCGAGGCCTCTCGAGCTTCGCGGCTACTCTCGGAGTACACCCCGCGGTAGTGGGGATAATTCCGCGACGTTTATCACCAAGGCCTTGGCGACATATATAGAGGAATCACTGTAATACGCTCTTAAATTTTTAAACAATATAGTGTTAAAAAATTATGCACATTCGGATTTTTCTTTTTAATCCTCATAGCAAAAATGAGTGTAATTTAAAACAATAAAAACATTAGATGAGTTTAAAAATACTGTCGCGTCACCTTCAACCAATTAAACAAACAAAAAATAAATTTCTGTTTCGCTACAGTTTGTTGCAATTTGAGTAGAAAATTTTTATTTAGCATAAAGGTCCGCTTTCTTGCGGTATAAGTGTCAGTGATATTGCGAGGAGATTTTTCTCGTCCTCGTTTTGTTTTAGGAGTTTAAATAATCGTGATCTAGCAGAATTACAATAGTTGCACAGAGCGCAGGGTTGCGCTCGCGAAATGTTTGAGAATTAGTATAATCTTCTCGAATCACGATGAGCTCGTTCGCGAAACGTTACGCAACTATGATATCGCGTTACAGCGAGTCTCTCGATCAATGGATCGACGTTACTTCGGCGAGCTCGTGAATTGAAATTTCTCAATGCAAGTTCGGTCGCGACCTCTTGGCTCGCGTTAACTGACGTCTTTATCGTCTGCCGCTCGACGAATAGAAAAACGCGAGACGATCGACGAAACGGGAAAAAAGAAAAAAAAGCCAATGAAATGGATAGATTAGATGAACTAGCCAGGCTAAGAATGGGTTTTAGTGCTGTTCATTAAATCGTGACTCGTCATAGCAACGCTATCGAGCCCCCGTTCAATTTCCGCCGCAACTCGTGACATCTTCGATTATAAAACTATATGATTATCTCCTATTGCGCAATGGCGTGCCAATCGTGCCACGAAAATGCAAGTAAGTGTACAGTGAAAAAATGTCAACCACGAAATCTAAGCAATTGTAATACAAAATTGATTTTTATTTTTGTTATTCACGTATACCGATTCTCGGGAAACTCCGTGTTATTAACGTGTTAACACTGAAATTATAGGATTCGTAGACTGTTTTTTTAAACTTATTGGATACTATGACGGTAATCATTTTCAATGTTGAAATATTCTTAGTTCTTACTTATTATTCTTAATTATTATTCTTATTCTTATTTTATTTATTGTTATTATATTAGTATTATATTATTATACAATATTATTATATTATTATTATATTATAATACTTATTATTCTTATTTTATTATTCTTAATTCAACTATATTCTCATACGTAGTTTTACTAACCTGTTTAGAACAACTGGGAAACATAATGCAATATAAATCAGTGGTGCAACAAACATTTATCGTCTTCTTCTTTCCCGGTTACTAAATTAATAAAACCGTGCACTATTCCCTACAATCCGATTATCCCAGTAGTTATGGTAAAATAACCCATTTTCTTCATTTTTCTATAATACGATTCTCACAATAATCCAGTGATTTCTCTATATATGTCGCCAAGGCCTGCATGATAAATGTCGCAGAATTATCCCCACTACCACGAGTGTAAACATAACACGATCGTGTATGTCTCCTGGACGATACAGGACGTTGGCAAAACCAGCGTTGTTAACATATATCGAGAATTCACTGTAATGATAAAATAACGATTGTATGCATTTTTCTGTAACCCGGTCCCGATAGGGGATGAAACAGTTGCTCAGCAACAGCGGGCACAATTGACGTACGAAGATCGGACGAGCGATTTTTTTCGTCGTTCCATCCAAGTCCGAAACTCGGCCGGAAATTCCCAAGATCGGAATAAAATCGGCCGGTGCTTTATCTGGCCTAACGATTTTCGGGCAACTGCGGGAATCAAGGGAAATCGGTCCTCCCTCGTCACTCGGCCGGAAGTTGGAATCCCCGCGAATTCGCGGTTGCTTTGCAAGTCTAATTGCCGGGGCGATCAAGAACGTGGATGAAGAAGAAGAAGAAGGAGTCGGGGCAGGATGGGGAAGGAAGTCGAGAAGTAGAGGGAGGGAAGAAAGGGGATGGCGAAGTAACACGAGGGTCTAGACTAGGAGGAAGAAGTCGAAGTCGAGGAGGAGACTTAGCCAACGGTTCGCGATGGAACGGCCATAACGGGAGCGCAAAAATGGGGTTGCTGGTGAAAGGGAGATGCAAAGATGGCTGCGTCGTAACGATGTGTCTGCGTTTCTTCTTCGCTCCCGTCCCTTTTTTCACCTTGTTCCTCTTGGCTTTCCCGCGATGCGGCCTCGTTCCTCTCTCTCAGTCACTCTCTCTCTCTCCCTCCCTCTCTCTCTCTCTCTCTCTCTCTCTCTTGCCCGCTTTTTCTTTCTCATTCTCTCCCACTCTTCTTTCTCTCTCGCGCCGGTTCCGTCGACGGCGACGAGGCGAATTCGAGTCACGCGTCGGCGGTTAGTTCTGATTAGCGACAGGGCGAATGACGTACCACTGGCAGGATCTCGTGTCTCGAATACGGGAGCAGGGAGTGTACGGTGCAAGTGCCAAGACCGGGCCAACGTGACCAAGCCACCGGAGCTGCTTTATGGGAATTTATTTAGGAGGATCTGCGGTGACTGCAGAAGCGTGCTTGGCCGCGCGTACGACGTGAGAAAACCTCCCGAAACCCGATGTAAATGCAATACATTGGGGGGAGGATACCTTATTCCGGCTGTTCTCCTGGGCAATCACGAGCCTCGCGCTTGACTGATGATTTATTGATGGTTTTCTTTCATTTGCGATTCGTTTAACTGTAATCCGCAGCTATAGTTTTTCTCTACGTTCTTCTTCCTTGTAATACATTACACACCGCGAGCCTGTTAACCCTGATCTGTCCCTCAATTTTCAAACTTCACCCCGTTGCCACGTAATATCACACTCTTGACGGTGACTTTAGTTTAAATCTACTAAATATTACTGTCATCGATATTCTAGTGTTAAACTAAATGCGCGCGTACTGTAAATGGAGATTTTGTTTTTCTTCTAAAAAATCATATGACAAGGAGTTAACTTGACCCTTGGTGTAACGCAATGGTAAATATCGATATGATATAAATATTAATAATTGATCCTTAAAAGATTATCATGCAACTGTTAGTAGAAACAAATGTTAAATGTTAAACGACAATATGAGAAAGAAAATTGGGTTATTCCTGACCAACGTTTGTCAGAGTTTTGTTTGAATAAATTAGGTTTTAGAAATGTTCATTACAAAACATTCATTATTTTATAAAATTATAACATGAACTATAGAAAACCAATAATGCTCAATTTAAAATATATTATACGGAGAGTATGAATACAAAATGAAAGAATATTTAAAGTGTCGTTGGAGCTGCGCGAAGGGACGCTTGAAATATTAAATTGTCTACGTTGAATAAATCTAGCGATATCAATAATTTAGCAAACGAGCCTCATTAAAAGTAAAATTACCGAGTGACGTACTTTGCTAATTAACCGTTGCGTTTTCCATGTAATAACGGCGGATGTTGTAATTAAATTAATTAGCCATTTATATGTGTCCATCATTCGAGCTTTAGAACACATTGCACACGGACGTTCCTGTCAGTATGTTCCAATTAAATTGTGCACCGCGCGTCGATATTAATGGTCATGTTTAACATGGACGTACGGCACAATACCTAACAATCAATGCGGGAGTCGGTAAAAGCACGACGAAACAAATTATATTATTTTTCATTGAATAATTTGCAATCCCTGTTTTCGAAGCAACATTGATATTTATAGACAGTCTATTTTCCAATTTCCGCCGAACGTTGTTACCAGGCGCGCCGAATTTTTGGCACGCCGTACAAAACACCGAGCTGATTCGCCATCTTCGTTCCAAATTAAAGTACCGACAAAAATAAATCGAAAATTTCATACGTGACTTGCGTATAGATAAATTTGTACTTGTTATAATACTTTTTCACGCAAAATTAGGTGCTTTATCCGAATTCCAGAAAAAATATTGAGCATTCCATTTAAAAAAAAAAACTCAAGGTGACCTTCGTATCTCGATAAAATCAGCATGGTAACAAAAAAAGCAGGGGACAGTATGTGCGCTTGTAAACAATGCAACATTTGTTTAAAAAACTTGATCGCACACCAAACAACTTATTTCAAGTCGTCATGTTGCAAGACTGGCCCTGCACACAAAAACCGTTGTTCCAGGATACTGACATTTAAGATGCAGGCTACATAACAGAAACGAACGTCTACACTCACTGCCCGATACCTTAGCCCCCGAATATTCATCATCGTCGTTCCCAGGCAGCAAAGCCACCCACTTCCTCAACTAAAATTCACTCGAGCCTCGCCCCGATTCGTTCCCAAAACGTTGTGAAGCTTCCATCACGGTCAAATATCAAATCCGGCAGATCGGACGTGAACTATACCAACCGGAGCAAAGCAGTCGAACTCGGGGCAGCAAAACGTTGTCGAGCTGATACCTTGTAATCCGCTTAAAACTCGCGAGAGATTTAGAGAAGACAAGAGGGAAAGAAGCGACTGATAATGGCAAGAAAGCACCGCGTCCTCCTAAATCACCAGGAAGATGGCTGGCCGCCGATGCTGCTGTCCTCCCTTGTTCCTCTATTTAGTTTACCCTGTTCCTCCGGCTGTTTCCTCGGGGTTTCTCTCACTCCCTCTCTCTCTCTCTTTCTCTCTCTCTCTCTCACCCTTTCCCCGGTTCCTTGACTCACGAATCCACGTCGCTTATCGGCTGGACGATCTACGGTCCGCACACCTCGGTGCGGTACCGTTTTCTTGGCGCAGAAGACTCGAGAGAGGCGACCGGACACACACGAACACACCGGTGCCGCGGCCGGATAATGTAGTCCTCCGGTTGATTTATGGGTTAATAGTTAACCGGCCGTAAATAATGCTAATCACACACTTATTATACGTTCCGCGGCCGGCCGTGCGGCGAATGTTTTGTCCCCTTGCTCTTCGGCTGCTCCCGCCAGATTTCAGACCGCCGGAGCTTTCTAGGACCCCTTCTTGACCAGCTGCCTCCGGACATCTGATTGGACGGGAACTGTTATTGCCCGCCGCCGCCGGGAGGAATGGAACCGGTGCCCTCACTGTTTCATCTGTATCTTTCGCAGCATTGTCCTGTGCAGGCGGGTCCTCCCTTCGCGCTGGCTGCTGCTGCCGCTGCCGGTGCTCCCTTTCTTTGTTAATTGGCCAAGCTGATTACGGCGAACGGCAAAAATAGAAGCCTCGAACGGAGAACGGGCTCCGATCGGAAAGGAAGTCGAGGAATCGCCCAGTCGTCCGGCTGTATCGGGGAAATTAGAATTGATGGATAGATCGCCGATGCCGCGGAGATATGACGCAAGATGAATGGGGAAAGTAATTATAGTATGAAAAGAGGGAAATTGGTAATAAAGAGCGACAGGACCCGGGGATCGCGGTGTTTGACTGGAGGCAGTTAATGTTCATCTTCTACCGCGCTGCTATTCTCTTGTCCGCCGTCACTGCGGAACTTACGGTTTAATCTGTTTCCTGTTCAGATGTGATGGACATCGGAGACTTTGATATTTCGTTCTTTCATAGTTTCGTTCAATTCACCTAGGAACAACGAGCTTGGAGATCCTCTGTTGCTTCTACCCGTTAAATCATTAGTTAAACCGAACGTGACGGTTTTGTGAGTTCATTTTTCGAAATCTTGTACAGTTACTGAGAATTCGGCCATTGTTTCTGCCGTAACCTAACGAATACCGGGGCTAAAACCATTCTCGCAATGATTTCGCGAACTTCCGAGCATCCCCGAAATAAAATTAGCCTAGAGAACCAGTCAGCCAATCGAGGCTCGACGTTTATACGGAGTCGAAGAAGATATTGAATGCCGAGACACAAAACTGACCGATCGGAAGTTACGCGCCGGAGAGGGTAGGGGTGGAAACGCGAGGCTGGCCAATGCGGTGTCGAGAACGAAAATAGCCGATACATTTTATTTCACCGGCCATGTTCTCTGCGAATGGTTCCCGTGGCGTGCTGACTCGGTGTTTTCCGGCTGAGACCCTCGTTTCTGCGACACCAGCACCGTCTCCGCACGATCGCCCCCGAAAAAAGGAGAGGCCAAGGGGTGGTTTCAGCTGAAAATACCGACCGGTCGATTGGAAACGCTTTAGCAACGGGAAATCCGCCGCGGATTGGATTGTATTTCGAACTAAGGCCGACACCGGCGTCGCCCTCTGCTACGTCGACCATTCTCTTTCTCTTTCTGTCTCTCTTTCTATCTCTCTCTCTCTCTCTCTCTCTCTCTCTCTTTCTGCCGGTGCTTCCTCTCGCGAGACAGGAGATAGAACCGGAAACTCGATGGCTGAGACGTGCACGCCGCATCCTTTGGCTGATGAAGACATCACTGACGTCCGATTGTGATTAATGATGCAGCCTCGACGCGCCTTTGTCCTGGATGCTGTTTCCATTCGAACGTGTTACGCCGCTCTACTGAAAAATTCGGTGGCATCGATATGGGGAAACGTATTTTCATCCCAAAAAATATAGAAATTTCTGCGATCATCTATCGCAAGGTCACATTATTAGGTGTGATACGCTTTAATGCACATTACCGCTTGCTTTCTAGAATTTAACAGTGAACCAACCACGGTCAAAATGACCGGTTTTTATACTTAAGAATTATTGAAACTATGAAAATTCATTTATGGAAAATAGTGGAATTTCCTTGAGCAAGTATTTATTATATTGAAAATTACAGACAATCCCAATAAATTTGGGGTTGCCATTTTCATAAGACAATATTTTCCGAGTACTGTTGGTATGTTTAGTGTTAAAGTTCAAAGAGTCTACGTCTAGAAATTATAATATTATAGTACCATTTGCAAACGGAGTTGGTCGCACAGAAAGAAATCACTCGTTGTCTGTAAAGGGTTAATCGTCTTACACAATGTTTAACCAAAAAGTAAAACCAAGTTTGAATCTATGTTACTCGAATCATAAACACGGATACATCAAGGCAGGAATGTTAAAGCAATCTCTCGCAACCAATCAATTTTACTAGAGCAGAAACTCCGATTCTGACTCATGGACCTTGTAAGTCATTATATGATTCGTGAAAAACGTTGAACAAAATAAAAATGGTAAAACTAAGCCGATTCTGCTTGAACTATAAACGCAGTACGTTAAGAGAGTAATATTAAAGCAATCTCTCGGAGCTAATCACTTTTATTGAAGCACGAACTATATCGGCGTATCCGTAACGAACTATTTGTGTCATTTATCAAGAAACACAATTTGGTTTCTCTTGCTCCGGCTCCTCCGACACTTCGATTCGCGTATCTCGAATCCGCTTGGCCGACGCTAACTCGTTAGCGCACATATCAAATCGTAATAAATCACTCGATCGGTGAATTTCTGGAGTATTAACTGGAACGCGAGTTCCGCGTCGCGCCGGGCCAATAAAAACATTATCGTTCCGGACAGAAGTGGATAACAACTTGATAATCCGGGTAGTCGTAAAATTAGGAGCAGAGATCGCGCAATTCAATGGTCTCTTGTTCGAAGCGGAGTCTGCGAGTCCTCTCGATGGACCGTGACAGCCCCCGATGCGATCGTGATTGCATCGTTCAGGAGAAAACGGGTTTGGATGATTTTCAGATACCAGTCGGGCGGCGTTCGATGAAATCCAGCGTTTCCGGTGAGAACGATGCCTGTGTATGTTGGTATGTAACGTGTAGGTACGTGGACCGGCGGGTATCATGATCAGCCGCGAGCACACACGTGCTTCGCGTTCCCGATGATGCCGACGATGAGGCCGTCGAATGGACCCGCCGTTTGCGTGTGTGGACGTGTGCACGCAGAAGAGAGATATTGATATAAACAGGGGGCAGGGCTGGAGTGGAGCGTGCTTTGTAATCAAGCCCCCATTACCATCGAAGGTGGTCAATCTTCCCCGGTGGACGTTCGCATGGAACGACGCTGTTCAGGGGCGATACGACTTTTAGCGCGGTCTTGCTAGACTTTTTCGCGAGGCTGCGCGCCCTCTCGTCTCCGGCCGGAGAGGCTGCTGACACCGAGCATGGCTCCTTCTCTCAACCACCTGCCGTTCCACTTGCAAAGTGTCAAATTATGCTAATTCCCGTCCGTTGATAGATTTCGAAAATTTGTCTCGGTTAGACGGCTACGTCTGTCTGCCCGTTTACTCCTCCCGATTAAAACACGACCTCGCCGCTCACGGTTACCATAATTACAATGTGAATGGGCCCTAAGTGAACACGATACGGGGAGGACACGATGGAAACAGGTTACACGACGAGGACACCAGGGCTGAAAGTCTGTCCGGAATTAAGGATTCCCCCTCCCCCCTAGTTTGCCGGTTTGTAAAAATCGTTTTCTTTTCTTTCGCGTTTCCTTACGGCAGACGTATCTCCAAAGCGTTGTTGCGGTATTCGGATCGGCAATATTATAATATTAGCAAAATCGAAGCAGTTCGAAACGAACCAGGAAATATTACTTTCGACCTGCTGAAACAATCGATGAAAGAAATGCCCAAGTGACAGAGTACAAGAATTCACGGGTTCTTTCAACATGACGCAGACAATTTTTGTAAAATGATCTGATCATTAAGTATTACACATTCATCTACTATTCGAAGTATGTGATGGCAGGGACGCAGCTGTACGTAGAAATTCTGGCAGATCTGTTTAGTAGGTGTTGTCACATTCATCTATTATTGCATACTTTCTAGGGTCAGACAATAGTTCCGAAACCCATGAAAAAGTTTGATTAATCGACATACAGTGAATTCTTGTTATATGTCAATAACGCGGATTTGCCAGCGTCGTGTTATGTTTACGCTCCTCTCGAGCTTCGTGGCTCCTCACGGGGTGTACCCCGCGACACTGGAAATAATTTCGCGACATTTATCATCCAGGCCTTGGCGACATATATAGAGAAATCACTGTACATTGAAACAGAAAAACTTTAAATGGTAAAAAGAACTTAGTAATTGGTACTACTGGAAGATGAGGCCATGATCAACGTGAGGAAGAATGAAAAATAATCCCGACACCCGAGCCGTGTTATGTGTACGCTACTCGGCTTCCGAGGCCTCTCGAGCTTCGCGGCCCCTGACAGTGTATACCCCGGGGTAGTGGGACTAATTCCGCGACATTTATCATCCAAGTCTTGGCGACATATATACAGAAATTACTGTACATTGAAATAGAAAACCTTCAAATGGTAGAAAAAAATTTTATTACATTGAAATAGAAAAACGTAAAAAGTAAAAGGTAAAACGTAATGGTAAAAAGAACTTATTGTTAGTAATATATACCTATGAACTATATGGTACTTACGTACATAGAGAAATCACTGTATTGTGGTATCGTCGCGCAACGTCATCCGCACAGAAAGGGACCAACAATCGTGTGGCGTTCCCGAAGAGTTAAACTTCAAAGCGTTGTTTCGTTTGCGATAGAATTTCACAGCCACAGCAAGACCAGTCGAGATAAACCGGAGGGAAAGAGAACGCGGAACCTATCGGAGCTAGGGTTGATCAAGCGGGGGGCATCTAGCCACCGAAAGGTCCCCTCTATCGTTGCCCTCGTTATTGCGATACGTCATTAACAATCCCCGTTTTCCGTGGAAGCGGTCGCGCATTCGGGGCGTGTACGCGCCGAGTCGCGATCGGGCCAGATTATAAACGGCGATGTTCCAAGAACCATAGCCATATCCGTCCACGAGGGGCACATTAAATTATGTAGAATTTTCAATATGTGCTATAATATCGGTACACGATGCCAAAGGAACGAAGACGAAGCACAATTCCCATCATCGATAAGATACCCCCTTCCCGCCTACCCGGCAATCGTTTTGTATCGGGTTGATCGGTGAACGGAGCGGAAGAGGTGTACCCGTGGTGAACGGCCTACGCCAATGGCCGATGATGAAGTTATCCAGCGATAATGGCTCCATTACGTTGCACCGTCTCCAATGGGGCTCCGTATACGTAGCAGGTATCCTGCGAGAGGATCCCGGTACGATTCCACGATCGGTTGTCGGGGCTAGCTCGAACGAAGAGGGACGGAGGGGACACGGTCCTGGGAACGAGAAGGAGGCCAAACAGAACGATAGAGGGAGAGGGGCCAAGTATCGTCGCACCGTATACTTACCATGGCGATTGTTTATGTTGGCTGATGGCCACTTATGTTGCACACACATCGCATTACGAAGCCGTTCTCGACCCTCACGAGCCGTTACTTAGCCCGTGGCTTCAACGTCGTAGGGTAATGGCGAACACGTTACGGATAAAATGTATACTTATTCTCTCGGCTCGATGGCACCGATGCCTCGGCACCATCGAGATTACCCTGCCTACTTCCCTTGTGGTGCCGAGCGCGATCTCTCTCCCCGCCTCGTTGTTCTCCTGCCCAGAGTTCTTTCCTTGTTCAGTCTTATGATTTTTTCTTCTTTTCTTTTTCTCCTTCTTTTTTGTTTCCCCACCACGATCCGACCGAATTCGACGAGCTCTCCGCCATTTTCCACGGGCCGGCGACCACGCTTCGCAACACGCACCTGCCACGGGCGTAGCCCACGAGCACCAGGATCCGTTGCGAGAAGTGTTGATCGTTCGGAGACACTGCAATTAGCTTCCATTTCGAATCCGCCGCGAGTGGAATCCGCGTCCTTCGGCGCCACTATAGAGAGGGAGGACCCTTCGAGGAGCTGTTGCGTGTCGTGAATGGGGACTGATGATAATGCTCGAGCCACGGGGCCTTGTACAATGCACGCTGCCGAGACGTATGGTGATCGCGACACCTGTCGAAAAATTTGATTCGATCTAAATGGATGTGACGGAAGACACCATTTTGTTTCTCGACACCGTCGCCACCAGTGTTCGTTTCGCTGCTTACCGCCCTTTTACAGTCTTATTCACGCGTTGACTATACTTCATATGCCAGTGATAAAATTATTCTTTAAAGCTCAATTTTGTTCACAGTACAGAAGGTATTTTGTTAAAATGCAAATACTTGCTCTGGAGAATTGAAAGCACGATCCTTTATCGTTTTGGTGTCAAGTATACAGCAGGCACTTTGATCGTTAAATCACACGAATAAAGAGAATCAGTACAGTCATTTCTCTATGTATGTCTCAAAGCCTGGATGATAAACGTCGCAGAATTATCCCCACTATCGCAGAGTATACCCCGTGAGGAGCCACGAAGCTCGAGAGTCCTCCGATCCCGAGGAGTGTAAACGTAACACGGTTCGAGTATGTCTCCTGGACGATACACGACACTGGAAAGACCCATGTTGTTGACATATATCGAGAATTGACTGTACTTACACTCGGAATCGATATAAATACTGCAACAATGTAGCAAGCAGATAGCCTACATTATCGTACGCTTTCTAGCTGGTCACGCGACTTCATGCGCAAACAACTCGTCGTCTCAGTTTCAGTTTAGTTAATGATACGCTGTACAGTATTGAATCAAAAGTCGTCCAAATAGTGCGAAAATTTTGCAGAAAATTTTGTTGTTTTTTATAATTTTTTTGTCATCGTCCTAGTAGGTGACCAAATTACTAAAATAAAAGTTTCTGTGTGTCACTTCCAATATATCGAAGTCTTTCTAACGCCTTGTAAATTCTTCACGAACAAAATAATTGTCGAAATATTAATCTAGGCTGAACGTGTTCGACGGCTGTGTTCAGTAACATTATGGTTAGAATCACTTAAGCAAACCGCTACGAGATAAACTGCCCGTTACTTCGCAGAAGGAAAAGTGTAACTCCTGCGGAGGGACGTCGAGTTTAATCATCAGCCCGATTATTTTAAATCATCCTCCGCAAGCAGTGCTCGGCCCGCCGCCGCGCCACACCGCGCCGGCGCGTGAATAGACTTCCTTCGGCAAATTCCAGCTCACCGCCGCCGTGGCTTCCGCTTTGTTCTTATTGGCAGCGATAGAGGTGGGATTCAATAGTTATTCATTAAACTCGAATTCAGTCGGGCAGGATGCTGGGGTCAGTTCCACGCTGACCTTGCGGCTATATTCAAAGGCGTTATCTCCTGCTGAGGTCCCCCGTACCCCCTCCCCGACCGCCGCCTCTTCCTTTTCTTCTTCTTACGGCCTCCGATATGCAAGCCCGACACATACCCCCGCCCGCGAACCAGAAGAAAAGCGAGCCGACGCTAATATCTCGCGACCCCTTTTTCCTTTCCCCTCCCGCTCGGCTACTTCCTGCTTCGTTATTTCTGCACCGCGATTTTCTAACCCCGTGATCTTCCGTTCGGTGACTTCGCGGGAGGCCAACGATCGGTGACCGTTCTCAGTGGAATCGATCGGTTTCGACCTGGTCTATCAGGTCTGCTAATTACGTAATAGAATTTATGAAATTTAGCTGAAAGATTGACTAAAAATTATGCAGAATAATCCCGTCGCGTAGGTTAATACCGCGTTAATAACAATAGAAAAAGGTTTCGCACGATAAAATATATGAGCCACTTATCGCAACGGATCATGAAAAATGTGTAGAAACGTTTGTGAAATAGTAACGTTTAAATTAAGTAGTAACGGATGTAACGGAGTCTAAATCTCAGGCTGCAACGTCATGAGAAAATGCAAGCTGTAGTGGGTGGTTCCCAAATCATTTAGCCATCTTGCGAACCAACCGCGTCGAATCAATGGCACACACGATTAAACACGGCTCATTTCTACGTCATGGGAACGAACCACCGAGCGGCATACTGAGCCGCTCTAATTCTAATCACCGTGAAAATTGCTCCTGTACGGGTGTTCCTGATTGGAAACGGATAATTAAAATCGTATTTAGATATGTGGCCGGATGGCTTACTCAACTTGGGAAGAAACGACCATGAGAAAAATCTGTTGCACTGAAAAATTTGACCAACGTGCTTCTAATAAAAATCTCAGTCCGATGCAAAGAATTGCATGAAATAAAATGTTATACGTACATTAACTATGAAATGTATCATGAAAAATACAAATAGATAAGATAAAAGAATCGATCGACACTTGAAGGAAATATTCAGGATATGTCAAGTACTTTGAACAAATATAAAGTAATCTTTATTGATGTGTAATATAATTAAAAGACCGTTAAATAGAACGATAAAGTATTGCATCACTTTTATCAGAAAATTTACTCAAGGCTCGCCGATGATTGATCGCTTCCTCAAGTTGACGCGCCATTTTCCTCTGTTCTACGGCTTGCACAAACGCAAACATGTTCATTTTTATATTAATCTTTTCTACGTCCAATGTGCGTGCGAGTGTTACGACACACGCTTATTGTTAGTCAACGCAAAAGTTTTTTTTGCAGAAGTACATCCACAGCAGAAAATATTCGATCAATGTCGTGAATGTGATTTTTAAATGAATTATTTTGACGAATACTAGAAATGAAAAATAATATTGTATACAGGGTGTCCCAGGCTTCACCGGCCAAAGATGGTCAGTATATTCTGTGGGTCTAAATGTGGAAAAAATTCCGTACGTGATCCTTATTTTTAACGTAACTTTTTAACAAAGCTTATAAATGTTTATATAACAATTTTTCCCTTCGAGTTAATAGTATTTCAAGAAAATATTCATGAAACGATTAATAGTTTTCTCCTTTTCTTACTTATTAAGTAATGCACGTTCATTTTTGTATGAAAATTATAAAAAATTTCGAAGTAGCTTCACAATGCAAAGCTCTTGAATATTTTGAAAATTTAAACAGACGGTAGAGATTGACAATTTCTTCAACGCTGCAACTATTTCTGAGAAGATTTCAATCAGAGTCTACTAAATATAATTCATTCGAATGTTGAATATACAATTTTATTTTTTCTTTCTTCTGTTATCAATATTTAAGCAATAGAACAACTATAGACAGACTGTCTGACTGCCACTATATTTATTTTCATTGTTCTGGTTTCTACTAAATATAAATTTAAAACAAGATGGCAGGGCGTAAATATTTGGCGTAGTATATTTTCCACGTCAAACGGATCAACGGTTACAATGGAATTGATTTGATCGAATACCTTTGACCAGGAATAGTACAAGAAGCTGCGCCACAAGTGCATAACGTATTATTCTAGTTCGCGTGCATTTTGTCTAGAATCAACTGCGCCTAATCCTGTCTGCAAACGCTATCTACCCCGGCAGTAAGATCCTCCACCACCTCTGACACCGGCCAAAGAGTCTCAGCGATTACCTGCATTCCATCCCTTTCGTCGAGCACCTCTGGCAGCGAAAGGTTAGCGAGTATGATGTCTGGGACTACTATCAGGCCGAGGGGAAGATTTTCGCACAGTGAAGTCGGCAGAGGCGCGAGGAGGGTCCGCGGGGAACAAACGGGGAAAGAGCCGAGGAAGCAGCCTACCGATCAGATAGACCCCGTTGTTGTACCGAGATCTTTGCTCTTTCGCTCCCTCTCGAAAAGAGCAACAAATCCAGTGGCTTTATCGTCCATCGCCGGTGTAATCCTATAGGTGCTTACCGTGAAATCCCATAATCGATAGTTTGCTTAACCCGGAGCCACGTGGCGCCACGTGCGAGCCTCCATTAGACCATCCCAAAGTATACCAACGGCGACGGTGGTAGGTTGTATAGCGGAGCCGAAACTCGTGCAATATCGGTACACCGTATCTCTATGTTAATATGGGAATGCGGGGCCACCCTGGCCTCATGGGGGAATTCGACACGCCTCGTGCGACGCATCTGGCCGAAACCTTCCCCCTCCCCCCGCCCCCGACAAATCTCCTTTTTGCACCGTGCGATTTTCGCTCCGCGGTTCCTATCGCGGGCGCAAGGAAAAAGATCATGCTCCTCCGCGACCAGATAGCCGGGCTCGCAATTATCGAAATTACGACGGGATCGCACGTTATCTGCGTCGCTGCGAAATTCGCCAATTGGGGTGGTTTATCGAAGAAACGGGGACAAAAGGGGACACTTTATAGCTCCACGGAGTTAGGTGGGAGGGGGGACTCTTTCGAACTGGCGCGTTTCAAGTATTATCATGCCCCTACGTTCGTCTGATGTCTCCGCTTTGTTGACCCTAGAGTGGTCGCGCGAATTTTCGTGACGTCGGTGGTCGCGTCGGTCTCTGTGTGACCGAAATTGTGAAAATCTCACGTGCGTGTGCCCTCATCAAGAAGCTGAGGCCGACTGCTTGTTCACCGCGTAAATAACGGCAGCTAGCAAGTAAACAAGAAGCGCACGCAAAAGGACAGCGCAAGTAAACAACTTTTCATTAACAGTCGGTCTGTGGGACCGGGCGCGACCACTCTAAGGTTAATCCTTCGAAGTACGATTCTCAGTTTATTTTTGTCAATGCTCTGATGTTCTCAAAAATTCTAGAGAGTGACGGCATGAAATAATTTTTCGCAAAATCATTATTTATTTAATCAGTGTGCCCGAGGCCGAAAGCACGTGATTCATTGTACGAAGTCGAGTAACCAATTAATAGTAGTATCTCAATTACAAAATCGTGCGTCAATCTGTCTACCGCAGCAGAGCTCGTTACGGCTATCCGGCAACGAATCTTATCAACGCGTAAAATAGCTTGAGGAACAGTCGGCTGGCCGTTATTCTATTACATCAGCGCGCGAGCGACGGTTAATAATCTGCCGGCTTCGAAACGGAGGAAAAAATGAAACGGAAGGAGCGGTCGCCGGTCGGCGGCGGCGGCATTAATCCTCGAATTATCAATAACCGATTAGCCGCGAGAGATATTAATAACCTAATCGAGGAGGAACAGGAACGAAAGGGTCAGACTTCGAAAGATTCCCGACGAGAAGTGGGACGGCTATCTCGACTCGCGAGCGCCGTTGATTCACGGTTTTATGGAAGATTCCATTCATAAATCGTTTTACGGTCATTGTTACCTCGGGCCGGACAAGCATTTATCGTTGCCCGGTGGACAGAGATGGGCGTATTTTTGTGATACACGATTATGGAAAGTCTGTCCCACGGCCGTCCGACCATTAACGATCTTCGGAGGTCGACCTCACTTCCTTTGATAGCGGCGTCTTAAAGTCTGCCACGGCCGAGCCAGCTGCGGTTTACTGTGCTCGTTCCACGCCCGTAGTTCCTCTCCTCGACGACTTCGGTCCACCCCTCGTTACGCTCCGTATAACATATTAATTATGCCGCGTGATAATGACGCTCCGGCTACGAATCCATTAATTAGCAGATACGCGTTCGATCCCTGAACGAATCGAACGCTGATAAAACGGAAATAGTGCCAACCGGAACGGTAAATCTTCCGTCAAGACTGCCCATTGATTTTCTCGGAGCGCTTAATGGATACGTTGATTCACTCGTTCAGCTGTTTCTCCGGCTCCATTCAGACTATTCTTCGTTCCAGAACGGACAGTGCGGTGGCGGGGAGCTCCTCGAGCTTATCGGTTTGCGACACGTTCGAAATTGTTTATTGTCTGCCGCGGTTAATGCCGGCAGCCGAAGCTCTCTATGCCGTTCGTAATTTCAACACTGAATTACACATTCTCTCGAGACGTTTTCGACGAACTGCGATGATTTCGTTAGAAAAAAATAGTGCAACAATGTACCTTAAATTAAGCTTTGTTTAAACTATGTCGAAGCTTGGTAAAGATCTCTTTTGTTACTAATAGAATATTTAATTTATATTTAATAGTAAAAGATAGTGAAATTCCAACTAAATTCGCAAACAGTTATATTATTGATAGTTACACGTTAAATAATCATTAGTATAAATTTCATTGGAGCCGCATCGGTCTCAATAGTTCGCTTAAGGGTTACTGGTAAATTGGCACGTTACGATTTTCTGGTAATGTAGTACGTACCGATTTAAACGTAATGTATTCACGTATATATTAAATTGAAATTAATCCTTTATAAAATTGAAGAGGACGTAACAATTTTATACCCATATTGTCGAAAATCGTTGAATTAATGAAATTATTTTTCCCATTTGTTGAGCACTAAAGTCAACGGAAGAATTTACTACACTGACACAGTTTGTTGAAACTTTATGTTTGGAAAATTTTTTGATTTAATTCGTAGGAGTTCGATGTCTGGCTCTTTTCATGAATATTGAAATATTTTAATAATCAGTTGGAGATTGCAATTTTTTCCATAAAGGGAGCACCGAAATTCTCGTACGAATTGACATTGGCATTGCCATTATCGAGGCACCGATTCAGGCGAGAAGATTAGCTAAATCTACCCTGGCAAAGAAAAAATCGAACATTTAACCAGCTAATTAGCAGGGTATCGGGCGAATCAACTAGCACGAACGAAATTAACGCTCGAATCGAAGAGGTGTCCGCGTCCCGGTAAAGCAGTTGCGATTAACTGCAATTACACGCGGACAAACGGGCAGCGATAATTCCGATCTAATTGCATCCGCGAGGCGGCCGACAGATGCAAATTGGGCTTAAGTCGACGGGGAGCGGTGGGGGAATTGCCGGCGCCGGCCCGGAAGAGGAAGCTGCGTTTTCAGTAAGATGAACGACATCCATTCGCGGCTCATTCATCCTCGTAATTAGCGCTCGTCCCCGGCGCGTATTCGCGCCACGTAAATACAACGCACGTGGGAGCTGTACAACCCCTCTGCTGGTAATTTATTCGCTCCGACTACCTTCGCCTTATTATTGTATTAAGCCCGGTAGTCGTGGTCGGCGAGCAGTTAATTACAGAAGCTGTCCGGCTCGTGGAAAGTCGCGCGACAACCTCCGCCAAGTCTCGGGGACGATCTATCACGGCCTTGAAGTTTTTCCGATGCTGTTTCAATCGTGAAACGTTCATTAACTGTCCCCCCGGGCAGCTTTACTCCTTGCCCAGCGAATCGTTCAGGCATTCTTTTTTCATTAACAGAATCTTTAAAACTTTAACACTAAAACTGGGACAGAGGGTTACCACATGATTTTCCAACAATATTAACGCTATTTGCGATAAATAGACAGTTACGTGAGACAGTTACCTGCACGGAATAAAAAGTACAGAAAATTGATGAAATAATGTAGCTTAAATTTTAACAGTTCTTTCTATGTTCTATTTTCTATGTAAAAAGTTAACAGTTCGTCGTACAGGGTGTCCCAGAAATGTCAGAAAACCATGAAGAAGTCCCGAGGTAATGTGAAGTAACTTTTTCCCATTCCACTGCAAAGAAAAAATAAATTCATCCCTCAATTTCAATATTTTCGCGTGTTCAGCGAACGTAAGAGTGCATATACAAATTCATGGTTTACTGATTACGAACGACGCGTATAGGACAAATGTATCAAAAAATTGTGTTGAATAATAAACACCTATCTACTTCTACTTTCAATTTTTAAAAGAAGAAAATGTTTAAAGAAGTGGATTTCTGAGGCCAATGTGTGCGAGAATGTGTTACGTGATCACCCATTTCCCTTGGTGAACAAGATACAACGCGTCGATTTATAATAGGGAATCGCCGTAGAAAAATGGCACATTTGCGGGGAATTTCGGCGAAATGTTGCCCGTTTTGCGAGCAAAAAGCCCACTTTGCCGAGGACAAACCAAAAGGGAATTTAATTCCAGCGATTCCGAGGCTTGACCAAGGGTTTCGGGGCTGCGGAGGCTCGACGCTGCCGAAAATCAGGGTTGTTCGGCACGCTGGCAGTGATTTAAAATGACAACCGCTCCGAGCCAGCGCAGGGGTTATCCCAAGAGTGCAGTGTCTCACAGTTCGCTGCCTCTGGCGGACGACGGTTTCATGCGCCGCGATTAAAAAACTTCTGCCCGGGGCACTGCAGAATCTCGTGAATTTATTAGTTCTGGAGTAGCACTTACCCCACACGACTTCCGACTCCTCGGTTCACCCCTTCGGTTCCACTTGCGAACACCGAGAAACCGATATTCTTGAAGCACATTGTTACTCGACCCTTTTCGCGGAAAGTCCGAATTTGAATTTCTTTCTCCTAAATTGCAACGGAAGCGAATAAACCGTCCGACCGAGAGACAAATTGAAAGGGCTCGCGAATTTCTCTGAGAATATTGGTTTAACGTCCGCTCGAGGCAGTGCAAAGCCTCGCGAATTTATTAGCTCTGGGCTTGCTGGGACCTGCGCGTTTCCTCTTCCACGAGCCACTGTTCAACCGCTAACGGATGTCCGGGCTGTATCTTGCCGCCGCGACTCTTGGACGAGGTTGCAACGGCAGTTGCAAGCTTCCGGCCGATTTCCTGACACAACAATTTATTCGACATGCGTGCGAAACATCCGGACTCACCCCTAATCGGATAATAACGAGTCGGACTCGTGATGAACACTTCCACCAAAATCTGTTTCTGAAAAATAATTCCGTAAAAGAGACCGGAGATCATAATTCACTGATTTTCGTTCTAAAAATCAACAAATTACATTCCATTTGTAACGTCACATTGTAAAGACATAAATCTCACTACACAGACAAGGATCAAGCTGTTTACAATCATGTGAAAATAGTAAAAGGGTGGATTTTGACCCTGAGGAATTTATAAGGGTTACATAAGAATGTTATGCCTTTCTTACTAAAACCATTGACGAGAGGAAGACAGAGTTGTCGTTTTCATTTTGCATAAAGATCCGCAGTCTATTCAAAATCAATCTGAATTCAATCATAATTTATACCGATATAATAACGCAATAAAATGACAAAATTAATTATCAGATTAACGAGGAACCAGACATTAGTAATGAATGATCTTGTCATCCTCGGTCGGAATATTACTCGAATCTATTTGTCCATAGAAGTAATAAAAATACGCAGCAGGAACGACCGTTGGAAAACTCAATCAATTGCAATCGATTTCACGAGAAACGGTCTCGGACGCAATCAAGAGCCACCCTACAAAGTTTCGACCGGCGATAAGCCCGTCTAATTTTCATTAAGAAGGAGAAGGACCGCTCTGAAAATCCATTTCGCGACGTTCCACGTTATCCCGTATCTCGGGACGGCATCTAATGACTGATGATCCGGGGCGGTCGGCCGCGACCGTCTGATCGATCCAGCTTCGCCGGCCGATTTCCATCTTTCGTGCGAATTCATTTCCCTATTATTTCAGGACGTCGGCCAGGAGATATATGAATTGTTTGATACCACGCCGGTCCGGCGGTGTTAACAGACAGGCCGAGGCAGGCGTACGGATAAATTGTCCTAAATACCCGACGTATCCCATGCCGGGACAGGGTCCAGGAGGGTTGGTGGACCGGGCATCGTGGGCGTGTCGGTCGCGTGCCAAGCATCTATCATCCCTTTAAAGGGCCTCGAAGATGCCGAACAGACTGAATGGACGAGGCCGTTAAACGCTGTCAAAACGTTGACGAAGTCACGTGCCCGTGGATGAAAGAACGGGTCCAGGTTTAAACGGAGACTTCGCTCGCTGGAGGTGTTGCGACAACTCGGCTTGATCGATCGACACACGACGGACTACGCGACTAGCTGGATCGTTCTATGAGATGTAGATGAAAGTCCTGGAAAAGCTGGCGAAAAGCGAGGCGGAATTTCAATTGTTCCCTAATACAGTGAATTCTCGATATATGTCAACGACACGGGTCTGGCCAGCGTCGAGTATCGTCCAGTTTACATTCCTCGGAGTTCGAGGCGTCTAGAGCTTCACGGCCCCTCACGGGGTATGTCCCGCGGTTGTGGGGATAATTCCGCGACGCTTATCATCCAGCCCTCGACGACATATATGGAGAAATCACTGTAGTTGTTTCCCCAACAGGGACGCATAAGATCGAAACAGAGTGACCTGTGAATGGACAGTTAAGAGGGACTTCTCGTGTTACGGCGGTGAAAAAGTTTTCAAGAATTTTCGGAATAACTATTGGATATATGGAACTAGACAAAAAATTTTTGTGCTTTTTAGTAATATTTTATCGTTGTCTTCCTAGTAGGTGACCAAATTACTAAAATAAAAGTTTCTGTGCGTTACTTCCAATATATTGAAGTCTTTCTGACGCCTTGTAAATTCTTTATGAACAAAATAATTGTCGAAATATTAATCTAGGCTGAATGTGTTCGACGGCTGTATTCAGTAATGTTATGGTTAGAATCACTTAAGCAAACCGCTACGAGATAAACTGCCGGTTACTTCGCAGAAAGAAAAGTGTAACTCCTGCGGAGGGACGTCGAGTTTAATCATCAGCCCGATTATTTTAAATCATCCTCCGCAAGCAGTGCTCGGTAGTGGGGATAATCCGTGACGCTTACAATCCAGCCCTCGGCGACATATATGGAAAAATCACTGTAATTGTTTCCCCAACTGAGACGCATAAGATCGAAATAGAGTGACCTGTGAATGGACAGTTAAGAGGGACTTTTCAAGAATTTTTTTCTATTGGATATATGGAACTAGACATTTTTAGGATTTAAGCAGATAGTCCAAAAGTAAATTCCTCTTATTATTTATTGCGTAATATACAAAACTTCTTAATAGCTTCTCGGCAGGGTAGCTGATTATATAACTAATAATTGATTGAAGTGAATGTAAGCATCGTGAATAATGCCGATGTGGATTCACAATAAATGGTAACGGGTATTAGATGTAGAGGGGGCGATTAGAAGTAAGATCAAACGACGTTTCGCAAGATGAAAAGTGATTGATGGGACTCCTGGTATGTCAAGCTATCGTTTCGTCTGAACAGCATGAAATACAAATGAAGTTTGAATGTTGGAGGAAGGCCGCTCGATCGTGCATGCTAATTACTTGAATTTCTTCAACTGGTCAACTAAAAGAAGAAATTGATCGGGAACCGGACGACGAAAACCGATTCTCTGAAATAATTTGATACGTGACCCAGCAACTCGACGCTATCGGCAACTGTTTACGAACCCCGAAAATTGTGATAGAACATCGAGTTCCGATAAACATTCGAGAGTTCGATCCACCTCGAGAAATTTTTACGACTCCAACACGTGTTAAGACGTAAATTCGTTTAACGGCCGATGACAATCTTTCGCGGAGGCAAAGACTCCGCTAATCAAACGAGGAATCGGATTCCATTAAATGGCCATAAAACCGAGTCCATTCCGGCTCCTCCGGTCTAAACAATTTGACCAAGCAAACTTTCGCCGAAGTGGAATCCAGTTAACCACGATAAAGAGGTCTCCAACAATAACCACGGGAACCTTCGACTTCCCGGTTAAACTTTTCGGGAGGGTGGCCAGCTTATTTGTGGTCGTAGCCAGGGGTGGCCTCCGCGATTTTCGGCAGGGTGCACGAAGACCGCCGCCACCAGCGAAATGGTGGTGGGTAGATACACAGCCACGGTCCGGATGATTTTAACCCCCGTGGAGAGCGCTAACTCGACGGGTTTCGCCCCTCCGACAAGAATTATATTTGGATTACAAGCATTATCGCCCCGGAATGAACTTGACTTTTATGGCGGCGAAATTGCTTGGGGTTTTCGCTTATTCATCCCTACGCAGCTCGCTCGTAGCCGACGAGGACCGACCAAGAAATTAGGCCAACCCCCCACAATCGCTTATCACCGTTACAACACCGAATTTCTTGTTATTTTTGATTGGGGAGTTTATTCTGATGACTGTACCGTGGATTTTATGCATTCGCGGGAAAAGCTAGCTGCAATTCAAGATGATAGGAAGAATAAACGAATTTAAGAATACTGATCTAACGCTTTCGACTTGCTGGAACGAGAAAGAAAGTTTTAAATGATTTTTTTTGTGTTTCTTGCAACATGTAGAGAATTTTTATTACCTTTCAGAAACTTTTCATTTTCTTTTTAGCCGAACGAACAATTACAGTGATTTCTCTATATATGTCGCCAAGGTCTGGATGATAATCGTCGCGGAATTGTCCCTACTACCGCGGAGTATAGTCCGTGAGAGGTCTTTGGGTATCTCTTTCCTCTTCTCCTTTTCCCCTTCCACTATTCCATTCCACCACAATGAAAACACTCGAACGTCCCCGTAGACTGGTCACGTGACGTGCCGCATGGTGCTGCGCGCGACTCGATTATCGTCGCGCACGCGCAACGTGCCACATATTACTCTGATCATCAGAGAGGGGGTATATTGTATTCCCCTCGATTCTGGCGACACTGGCTCGGCTATGTCTCCTACACGATACACGACGCTGGCGAGACCAAATGTATATTTCCAATGAACATTTCTTCAAAAAAGTGAACAATATTCGGTGTAGCTAGGGTGTCATTTAACACGTTAACCGCCACGTCAGTCACATATGACCGACAGTGATTTTTCACTAAGTTTAGAAATTCATTTCTATAATGACATATCCAGATAAACCGAATTTTATTAGGATCTTTAGAATTCAAAAAGGTTAAGACAGCATCCCCTATAATACATTTTAAAATTGTAGTTTCGGTTCCATTAATTAAATTCCACTGATTTTGTGAGATTCTCTGGGATTGATTTTTGGCACTTAACGTGTTAAAAAATGATATTCTCTATGAAAACACGTTTGTTTGTTCAAGTGTCTCTGATAAGATGATCGCTGGAGCGCAGATGTTATGCATTTAGTGTAAATGGGTGGAACAGGAACAGTGAGAATGGTCAGTACAATCAACGAATACTGGTATTAACTTATTATACAGTATTAAATTATTCTGAAAATTATTATGAAGAGCATTTTTGTAGAACCCTTGCATAAAACCCTTTATTTTGGTTGGCAGTCCCAGAGCCCCACGTGACGGACAAAAGATTTGAACACAAAGTCAGTAGATTGTCTAATAGGGAGGGCCACGGATGAATTAGTACAACCAGCAATACCCTCTGTCCGAGGATATTTTGCGGGTCGTAGCGTTTCATTCGTCGACGTCGGCGCATTACGGGGCGGCCGCTCCTCGGAATGAAGATTGCGCCGGTGTCTACGCCACTGGCAGACGTCTGGCGGCGTGGCTGACAGCCAAATAAAGGACAAATAAATTAAGTTAACGCGTTCCACACTCGGCCAGTACGATCTCCCTCCGAGCAACGAGTATTAACGCCTCCTTGGCCCTCCGGTTCCTCGCTCTATTGTTCGATGGAATTTGTAATTTAGATTGATACGACGCGGCGTTCCTCAACGCCTGTCCTCCGCCCTCGTCGGCGCGTTTGCCGAGGAAAAGTTTCGAGAAATCATTTGTTTGGCCGTCCGTCGTCGCTGCGAAATTTACAGCCTGACGGTGACGGGGTGACGCCACTGGCGTTACACCGCCGCGAGATTTCTCGCGATGGCGGACGAATCGTCGAAGACATTTCTATTCTAACAACTCGAAGCTGCGCTTCGTAAAACGTGCTTCCGTTAAATGATTGCAAAAGTTCGTTGCCGGGTTGAAAACGAAACAGAAGCGACTGTATTTTGAAGTAACAGTTTTGCTAGCCCACAGCACTCCAAATATTTTTGTGTGGCATCAGCAACCCCAATTGTTAATCCTCTGGTGAGCCAGTTGGCTCTTGGGCGAAAATTGTTCTTTACTTAACTTTCTGAAATTAATTAACAGCTTAAATAACATGTCATTTTAAGTATACCATAAGCAAAATAAATGAAAATACGTCATTTTTATCATTATAAAATGATCCTATTTCTGACAGTGAGTCAATGTACTTAGATAATTCTCAAAATTCATCTAAATATTTATCTTTACCTCTGCAATTAATTTTAATACTCGTAATGAAGGTAAAAAATATATATCATTTAATATGTCTGTAGACATATTATTTTCTCTTGATAGTTAAAAATGTTCTACAATGTGTACGACATCATTTTTGCTTTTTTTTGTACTGATTTCTGGTACATCTTAATTTTTCTTGACAATTGAAACATTTGCATTGTGTGTGGGAGTAATTCTCCTTGTAATGATTTCTCGAATTTTTGCGATTCCCCGCGGGAATGCAGCTATTGTCGCGCGGATATTGCAAATGATGGATTATTTATCACGCGTTATTCATAATGAACGATTAGCTCGGTCGACGCAGGCGTTGCAGAATAAAACAATTAATTTTCTTCGCAGAGAGAGAAAAAGAGAGAGGAGAGGGGTGAGTCTTACATGTGCCATAAATTGACTGACAGTCAAGTTACCTGAAGGTATAATTACACAGAATCCTCATAATTAACCGCAGTGCGCAACGAACATGTTATTATCAGTGGACGAAGAAAAAATGCCGGTATTATTACGCGCGGACCGCGGAGCTTAACTTCGAAAGTTGCTTCTGGCTCCTGGGAATTTCACTCGCCATTACGTTAACTAGCGATATAACGATAGAACTTATTAACTACCGTGATGATTAAAATCGTAAATGATTGTTAAGTCTCTGAGAACGCGTGGTCTCAACTGCGGACTTGAAAATTTTGCACAATGCGAATCCAATTCTATTTTTTCTTCTATGATCAATGAAAAATGTACAATTAATTTTCATAATGATCCTAACGTGAACATTCATCCATTCGTGTTTCAGATACGGCCAAATGTTTTCTCTCTTTACGATAGTACCTACTCCATGCTACAATAATTCTGTAATTAGTAAACATTGTAATTAACTGTCGTTGTCGCGCAGTGATAGGGATTATGATCTCTTCAAAAATTCATCGAACAACCTTCTGCAGAAGGGAAAGCAAGATGAAAATCTCTCCTGTCTCGGAAAGCAAGCCAGATAGTTGCAATTTAAGGCACAATTTGTTTCTTCGGAAGCAGCAATTACTGTCTTTCGCGCATCAAACGCCGGGGGAAAAAATTCAATTGTACATCACTGAGAGGAACTCGCAGCAGTTCCCCAATCGTATATCGACAAGGACACAATGCTCGGTGGCGTACGATTTACAATGTATTAAGTTAATGAGTACCCACGTCAATGCGGTTCCGCCGTCGGTGATCCTTACGGGTTTATGATTTGCGGCCATTTTTCCCGCTAGTGCATGCGCGCGCGCGCGCGAGCGCTCTCGCGAACCGTGCAAAAATCCTGCTGACGGAGCGACAGAAATGACTGAATAATTAGTATGCGCGGATGATAGAGTCGTAACCTGTGTACTTGGTATATCGAGTTTAAACGCAGGCCTCGCGAACACGCGAAATAAGTGGAACATCTATTTTTGCCGGAGCGACGATTCTTTTTTTTTCAACATTCAAACCGGATTTACACGTTTTCCCGCGGTACAAATTACTGCCGGCTGTACCCTCGCAAATTAGAGTTTCTATAAATCATTCTTCTAATTATACTTCCATAAATTACTCTCATTAATTATTGTTGGTTTATTCGCGCGAACGCCGCGGACACAATTTTATTTTGTCCTCGGCAACGAACAGTTCTTCTTTCGCGAGAGCGTGTCTCTTAATCAGGTGTTCGACTCGAACGACTGGCCGGGCCATTATTTATTTAATAGCGTCATTAGAAGTGGCTCGAACAGAGAGACCGGCGCAACCTTATTGGACGAAAAAGAGCGCGCGATCTTTTACGATCGTGTTAATGACGCGTGAACAAAAAAAAAAACGCACCGATCAACTGTTAGACGCGCCAGGAAGAAAAGTTTAATAGTTTTCGATTGCACGCCTCGAATTCGTGCAGTTAATTAATTGTTTCGAAGATTCCACGATAAACGCGACGGATCTTAATTAATTTCGTTCTAAAGTGTCGTGTTAGACGCTTCGATCATCTCCCGCGGATTAATTACGGGGATATCCTTTTAGAAACGATTTTACAGCCAGTCTGACCTTATTATTACGGCTGTTTACGAAACGATTCTTGAAACTGATTGTTGGTCGTAAAACTAACTCTTTTTACGCTTTAGAACCGTCAATTAGCGGTACGGTCATTATCCGTTTCTTTCTTTTCCGCAATTAAGATTTTCAAGAGTGTTTAGATCAACATGGAATTAGATCTGTTCTGGGTGTTGAGAAGACCTATAAAGTATGGGATAATTAGTGTTAAACACCTGTTAGTACTTTCTATGCCAGTTGAAACCTGTACAGTGCATTAATAAGTACACGTAGCTATTATACACTACACTTAATTCACAATTACTTTTTTTCGTTACGAATCATAACAATATTTCTTCGTTTATTATTTCGATTAACCTTTTAGCTTCGTGACTTTCCAATCATGAACAGTTAGGATGACGCAATGAAAGCAACATATTGGCATGACAAAAATTCATAATCAACGTAAGTACCATGTAGTTCATAGGTACATATTACTAACAATAAGTTCTTTTTACCATTTGGAGTTTTTCTATTTCAATGTAACAAAATAAATTGGCGATAAGGGAATTATTTCATCTCTCAATAGTACAGATTACTAAAAAGTTTGTTTCTACCATTTGAAGTTTTTCTATTTCAATGTACAGTAATTTCCGTATATATGTCGCCAAGACCTAGATGGTAAACGTCGCGGAATTATCCCCACTACCGCGGGGTATATCCCGTGAGGTGCCTCGAAGCTCGAGAGGCCGCGAACGCCGAGGAGTGTAAACATAACACGGCTCGGTGTATGTCTCCTGCACGATACACGACGCTGGAAAGACCCGTGTTGTTGACATATATCGAGAATGCACTGTAATAAAATAAATTGGCGATAAGGGGATTACTTTTTATTCTTCCTCGCGTTGCAAACGGCGTCATCTGCCGCTAGTTGCGATGCACTACAACTCGTCGAAGGATTGAAACCTCACTGTCGCGGCGAACTGTTGAAAAAATGGCGGAAGGCTAATTTTTTAAGTATGCGTCGTCGGTGGAATGTCGTGACAAGTCCGGGGCGGGCCGGAGCAGGTTCCGGAGGAGCGGAACAAAGTCGACGTAAGGGAGAACGATGGTCCGCGGTTTCCTCGCGAAATTTATGATGATTAAACGCTCGGTCCAGCCCGGAGGTGTGCGACGACTTCATCGGGCTGGCCGCGTCCGTTGCGGCCTCCGCAGACAAATTGGATTACGATTTTACGCTTACTCGCGGGCGATGTGAAAGACCGCAGCCATTATTGAGACGCGGCTCGGACGTCGTGGCTGATCGTTGATGAAACAAGTGTCGAGAAAGTTTGAAGAAAACTGTTTATGAAACTTTACGTTCTCCCGGCGCGGCGCAAGAGGTATGGCCGACGCTCGACAACGGAACGACATTTCGCGTTAAATAAGCGATTTGTTTGGCGCGTCTCGCGACGGAAAAATGTTTCAACGGACAAACTCATTGCGGAGTGAACTTCTCGATTGTTTGACTCTTCCGAAACTGAACGATCGACCCGTTATATTAGATCCTTTGTTGAAAGTATTTTTACAGATTTTTACTTAAGCACATTTTTAATTCTTCGGAATATTTAAAACCTTTCGGAATGAACAATCGAATTTCAAATTTCATAGAAATCAAATGCAAAGCAGAGAAGACGTTTAAAGAATTTAAGAACAGTTTCCAACTACTTCAAATGATTAAGAAGATAAATATGCAGCTCTTGTATATTGCAATTGATGGAAATAATTTTTATTTCCTATAAAAATCCATAGTCTGCTTGTAAGTAATTAACGATTTTGCTGTTAGTACAGTTAGATAATGAGCAATAGGTCCTGGTGAAATGCAATTATACGGATCATGTATTTCATCAGTTCCGAACGAGATGCCCGGAATGAATTGAAGAAGATACGAAGACAGATAGTGTGGACGATTTCTTCGGTCGATAATGATAGCTCTGGGAAACCGAAAATTACTCGAGGAGAAGGGACAGGTCGAAAATGGTCCGAGGGATGCGGAAAGTCGAAAGGGAAGGTTCTAGTTAGCCACTACTATCAGTTACACTATTATCTGCAGTAGCTACTAACTATAGGGGAAAGCCACGGTTGAGCTCGCTTTGGTCGTATTGTATCGGGTGTTTCGAAAGAGCATCACTGGCAAAAAAAAAAACAACTAAACCAGAAGTTGTACCATCTAATAATAAGCCGTTTGACAAACAGGTTTTTGAGAACTTGATCTCATTCTTAAACGATCTGAACGACTGGAGAGATTAAAGTGATCCTTATATCTTCCTGTTGTATTCTCAATTTTCTTAATGTACCGTCTGGACCCTGTGTTAAACGTCGAATAATATGAAAACTGACTAAATAAATACAAATATTTTATCATCAATGGCTGTTTTATACTTGTTATTAGACTGCGAATTTTATACATTTATGGCATAAACCAGAATTTACAAAAAATTGTTCGATTCTTCTCAGCACGTTAAAATTACCAAGAAAATAAAATGAGTGTCAATAAACAATTTTTATTTCACATAAAAATCCGTAGTCTGTTTATCCAAAATATTTTGTATAATATATACATGTATATATGTATATATAATATATGTATAGTATATTCTTTGGCATATTTTAATTCTAATATATTTGTTAACGTACCAGACTACTTGCGTTGGACATATACCAACTACACGGAGCACCCTAACCAGAGGACGTGAGTTACAATTTTTTTAAAATCTACCAAACCAAAAATAATTTATCCAGAGTTTCCTTTGAGGGGTGGTTCCGTCATAAAATCAGAGATCAAAATTGTATAAGGTAATATTTGAATCAAGTTCTGAACCCCCCGGAAGGAGCGGTCTAAATTGCAGAGAGGCTTCTTACGAGCGGCTGCGAAAATCTCATTAGTAATTTACAGGGAAACAGTTCCGCAGTAATTAACGTATTTGCAGGAGAGCGCGGGCGTTTCGCCTCTCGCCGAGACAGATCCGGATATCTTTCGAACGCAATCAGTACACCCGTTATAGGCGTACCTATGCCCCGGGAAGGGATGAAGGTAATTAATTGCCATGGCAACGCCGAGCGGAGGCATTGAACGCTACCCCCGCACGCTTTAACTGAAATATGGCGGCCCGTACGAATTCCTCCTGCCCGCCGGAACATGATTTTCCTCCAAACCGCGGCGTCGTTCTACGCCCCGATGCACTTCGCGGAACGTCCCATCGACGAACCGCCTTTGACGATCGTTAGAAACCGGGAATATAATGTTCGAGAACGGATTTACAAGCGGCAGAACCCCGCACCAGACTCAAAGAGGCGAAATTGGTACGTTGCATCCGATCAGAGTTGTTCGGTGGTCGCTGGAAAACATTTATAGTCCCGACCTCGGGATAAAATGAGAGGAAATTCATGGCACCGGCTATGTTCGCGCGAGACCTTTCCTAACGAAATTGCTTTTCCGTGTTTAACGCCTTTAATAAAATCTGTAATATCATCTGTCTCTTTGTTCTCGATTTTTCCAAAAGTTTTCAGAGAACAAGTATGCTATCAACAAATGGCTTTATCCATCGTTACTGAAATGAGCGCTGTGTGAAACTAAAATTATTTCAAAAATTTTTACAGTTTTTCTTCGTCGCATTTCAGGATCCCATCATCACTTCTACGACATTCCAGAGTCTTACAAAAAGCGAAGCATTATTTATCTATTTGCTTTCAGAACTGGCAATCAGCCTGGAAAGTTAATAGAGCAGAAAAGGACACTTTTCACATTTTATGCACAATAAAAATTGCGTCAAACAGAAGCTAAATAGAAATTTCTTTCTTCTTTTAATCATTTTAATAATCTAAAACTAATACATTGATGTTATTAAATTCTTTTAATCTTTCAACTGCTTCAGAGTGCAGGAATATTTAGCCCTCAGACAAATATATAGGCATACAAAAGATATTTATCAATTTCCACTTTCTTGAAGTAGCTGTTAAATAAATCATACGGAAAAGGATTGAGCCATCTTGTCTTTGGCTCTCATCTCTGACCTACAATTACGCATTGACCATGTACGTTTCGTCCCTCCGCCAAGGCACGAAAATCTTTCCGCGTTTTAATAACAAAGTAACGCACATCGTGCCGCCGATAATCTTCAAGCTCCGGCAGCGCCTTCTCATTATCAATCCCCTCGACGGGCGACACCCTTTTCCCATTCATCATTTTAAACGGTCGATCAATCATCATCGTTGTCCCGAAGAGTCGTTTTTATTCTGCGAGAGGAGCCGTTCTTCAGGCCCTGGCTAACGGGTCCTCTGCTGTCGAATCCTCCTCTAACACCTCGAGGACGTCATTTAACCCTGCGTTAGGTGTGCTAATTTGACTATCATTGTTCAGCGTGAACGAGACAGGTGTCAACCAATTAGAATGTTTCACTTCTCTGACTTATAACAGTGATAAGAATCAAACATTTCGTTGTGCCTATTTCTGTTGAATAAACGTAGAGGGCTATACAAGGGAGATTACAGTGGTTACTCGATGTATGTCCAAAACACGGGTCGAGCCAGTGACAAATATCGACTAGGTTATACGAAAAGGACAGTGAAGCTTCAAAGGTCCCCCAGGAACACTCCTGGAAACGTAGTTCTGGAACTTTTATCTGTTAGGCTTTTGGGACATATATAGACTACTAACTGTATCTCGGAAATTTATAAATAGATACAATAATACAATGATACAATAACTCTAGCATTGTTATTTCAGGAACAACATTTTGCTATTTTCAATATTATAGATAGGTACAGTGATGAATAAAAGACTTGGACACATTGTTGATTAGCAGCAACAACAATTCCATCAATAAGAAATAACTATTTGAAATTATTTCTTTCGCAGCGTTCTTTGGAGATAAAAATAATATCGATTCATTCGAAAAATTAGCGATTTCAAGTATCATATTATTTCAATATTTCTTTATTTCAAGTTCGTCAAAAGAAATAATATTCGAAATAACATGCAACGAAGACTGGCAGTAGAAACCAGATAATCTGGTCACCCGATATAATTTTGGAGAATAATTTCACGATTATCTCAAATCATGATCAAATAAACTGATACGTTATTTTTAATAATTTATTATTTTTAATAATAAAGTATTGTTACTTCTAAAGTGACAAGAGAAAGTAATTGTAAAATAAAATAACACCGTACATGAAATAATATATCAAATAACGATATTTCAGAAGTGCTCGACTATACGAATGTATACCGAGATCGAACGTCGGTTCGGAGAAAATTTGCGCGAACCTAACGCATCCTGCACTATCATATAACTAAAGTAGACTTTTGCTGTCGTAAGAAACGTACAACAATCCGAACGAGAGCACGCCGGCGTGCTTGTAACAACGTTAAGCGGCGCGATCATTTGTGACCGGGTAATTGCGAGTCCGGGCAAAACTAATTAAAGAGGCGAGCGCGGCATGATCTTTCGTTGTGAAGGAAACGATATTTATAATCGTGGAACCGGCATCCACGGAAAGTCGACGGCAGTATTGTTCGCCGGTCGTGGAATGAGAAATGCGACTCTCGGAGCCTCGGCTCGTTTGGGGCGGGGGATGCTGCGGAACCGGGGTAAATGGTGTGAGGGGGGCTGGCGGGGGTTGGGGAAGGGAACGAGAGGAGCGCGTTGCCGGGGCATAAAAGCTACCGTAGTGGTGCCGGGACATATAACGTTTAACATTTAAGCCTTTAGAAGGTTGTAAGGTTGGCTCCCTGTAATTATCGCCGAGGCGCGGCGCCTTGAGGTCTTCATTATGGCGAGCATCCTTGTTATTCCTCTGTACGCGAACGTGTACGCGAACCCGTGCGCGCGCGCGCGCGCGCGCACGCTCTCGTTCGCTTTGACGGGAAAAAGCGTTTCGACTGGGCATCGTAAAGAGGAGGACCAACAGGAAAAAGAAGAAGACTCCTGGCCCTTTCTACCATTTCCTTTTGCCTGACCAGTGTCTTTCACAGCTCGAAGAGCGAGGGGAACCGGCGGTGGATTTCGTGCGGCCAAGGGGTTGCTTCGAGAGATGGATGCTGTTTACAAGGTTTAATGAGAGCAGGCTTTATACTCTTTTACCGCTATTTTGTTTGCCGCTTGGAATTGCAAGTTGTGATTGATGAGCCTTGCGAGGGGGAGTTGGCGATTGTAACTGACTGACTGTTTATGCCCCGGCTTCTTTGATACTCTTTTTCTTGGGAGGAAGATAGTTTGGAATTTATTCATACCAGATATCGGCTTTCAAACGTTTTTGTTCTGGAGCTCTTCGAATACTGGCAGCCACATTGGATATTAACCCTTAGCACTCGAATCGCGACTGTTAACGTCAATTTACACTATACGGCACGGACCGGCACATACCGTCAACTGACGGTTTGTCGCCGGAACAGTATAGATATAAAGCATAAACCTAAAGGGTTAACCCTTTGCACTTGAAGCGATTGTCACTGGAGAATTCGGACATTGTGTCTGCTCTAGAATATTTCCATTACGTTCGACCTGATTAATTAAGTCTTGTTGGATTTTTCATATCTAATTGTACATACAGTCGGTCACGAAAATATTCGGACGCCACTATAGTTTTGACTATTATATTCCGTGCTTCAGAAATGTAAACAATGAGAACAAAAAGAGGTTTCACGTATGTTACTATGCAGTGTGTAGTTTATAAAAACGTAAGAAATATTTGTTTACGGTACGCGATTACTTAACTAATAAAAGAAAAACGTAAAGTACGCTCATTTTCATGTCACGGAAATATTCGGACACTTGCTATACTTCTCAAGTTCCCAGGTTCCAGGAACTGACTGAATCAATGTTTGTAAACATATCATTCATACTATGTACAAAGTATGTTATAGATCGAATATTTGTCAGTCTTGTTCAAACTTTGTGCAAAATGGGTCGGAAAAATAAGAATACATCGTTTGATATGCAACAATTAGTAATTTTTCATCATGAAAAAGGGAAATCGATTCGCAAAATTTCTAATTTATTAAATATTAGTAAGAGCACGGTATGGGATATTGTTCGACGGTACAAGAACGAAGATAGAAATGAATCTATCCGTCAAAGCGGACGCAAACCGGCCCAGATATTCGCGATATACGTTCCATAATTAGGAGAATCAAATGTGATCCTCGGATAAGTGCTCCAAAGTTAGCAGCTGAATTAAATGAACACCGTGGAATATCAGTGCATCCGGAGAACATAAGAAGATTGTTAAGATCAGAGGGCTATAATTGAAGAATAGCTCGAAAGAAGCCGTATATTAACGCGGCAAACAGGATGAAGAGACTGAAATTTGCAAAGGACAGTGAGTGGTGGGAGGACGTAATTTTCGCAGACGAGTCCAAATATAATATTTATGGAAGCGACGGAAGAATTAGGGTATGGCGGAAGTCGAAAGAAGAACTGAATCCGAGACATTTGCAGCCGACTGTGAAACACGGTGTGGATCTGTGACGATGTGGGGCTGTATTACAGCCCATGGAGTAGGCGAATTAATTTTCATCGACGATATCCTTGATAAAAATAAATATCTACAGATTTTGCAGAATAATTTAAAGAAAAGTGCTGATAATATGGGACTTCAAAATGGAATAAAGTTTTATCAAGATAATGACCCAAAGCACAAATCGCGAATTGTGCAAGAATTCTTATTATACACTTGCAAGAATATCCTCCATCCACCACCGCAATCGCCAGACTTGAATCCCATTGAAAATTTATGGGATGAATTAGATCGCCGAATTCGGTCAACTACCATAAACACAAAAGAAGAGCTAAAAAGACGTCTGCAAGAAGAATGGCTACGTATTGGGCACGATTATTTAAAAAAAATAATTTGTAACATGCCAACGCGATTACGGCACGTCATAAAACATATGGAATATCCGACAAAATACTAATTAATAAAAACAAGATTTATATAGCGTGATATAAACTTAGTTTTGATAGTGTCCGAATATTTCCGTGACACGAAAATGAGCGTACTTTCCGTTTTTCTTTTATTAGTTAAGTAATCGCGTACCGTAAACAAATATTTCTTACGTTTTTATAAACTACACACTGCATAGTAACATACGTGAAACCTCTTTTTGTTCTCACTGTTTACATTTCTGAAGTACGGAATATAATAGTCAAAACTATAGTGGCGTCCGAATATTTTCGTGGCCGACTGTATGTACAATTAGATATGAATATATAGATCCGAATATTTTTGTGACCGACTGTATAAGCAAAAATGATCTTTGTGTTGAAAATCACTTTAGAGTGCCAGGAACGCGGAGGCTGAATAATACTCTTAGCAATGGGTCTCCGGCAGTACCCCGACTCTTAAGGGTCGGGGGGTGTCATAAACACTTTTCAGGCCCAGGCCTTTTTTCTTTCGTTCCTGGCTTCAAACCTAAGCAACGGTTTTCCGTTGCACATTTTTCGTTAGTCTCGTCCAGAGTATCGAGGTGTCAGGAGCTAAAGTAGTCCTTCCGAATCTCTTTAAATAAATCAGTTTTCTTAGTAAATCAACTGAGTGTTTATTATACTAAACCCCATATCCCAATAAGTCTCAATTGAATGTTTTTATTCTGTATTTATCTCGGAAAAATAGAATGGGGATGACCTAGACCGTCTATCATTCCAAAAATTATTTATCTTTCTTTCGACATCACTATGAAAGATCGATGGTGACAATTTGATATGAAATTTTTTGTGTGGCTACTATCGTAACTGAACTAGTTGTTCCAATTCCAGAATATCCTTTTGACCTTTAATGTTATCAGGAATAAATTATGGATATTTGTAATCGCGGGATCTGTGTCATCAAAATTTTCTAGGGAGGATACGACGAATTTGTGGCGAGCAATTTCAGTGCCTACAGTTCTTGATTAGCACGAAAGGCTAAATGCAATCTAAAACTAAAATATCGAAGAATTTTAATGAAAGATTACGTTACGCGGCACTTCGTAGGAACTTTGTATGATGGCGCGTCCACTATAAATGGAAGAGGGGTAATTGTAAGAACGGTTTGGAAACACGTAATTTTTAGCCGGCTTCCGAAGAGGGGAAAGGTCATCGTTGCCCAAGAAAGACGAGGCGAATTCGCGGATCGGCTCCGCGAGCCTGTAAAATTCACTTTGACCGTAGCCCGGCATTGTGGCGAATGAAACCGAACGGGCGATGAATAATTGCACGTCACCCGTGAGAAGAGGGTGATTTAAGTCTTAAAATAACATCTGTCGGTGTAGCAACTATTGTTCCCGGAGTGTGGTGAACGCGGAGAAAAAAGGATGAAAAGGAAAACTATGAGGAAGAGGAGAAATAAAACCGGCAGAGCCGGGACAGAACAAAGGAACGGCCGGCGGTGCCGCGTACACGAAATTAAAATAAACGGCGGCAAGAAAGCTCGCCTCTGCCATTTCTTTCTCGCTCGTTCGCCATTCCAGTCGGCTTGCTCTGCAAATTTTATTGTGGTATTTAAGCCCCATCGCGGCTATTGATGATCGCCTGCAACACAGATGATTTCACTGGCGGTTCGTGGACGGGCACGGTCTTCCGAACCCGAGAGAGAAATGGCTCGACTTTAGGGTTGATTCGAAATTTATGGCCTGTGACAGAGCCATCGCTATAAATTCGCTTTGTTATTAATATCGCTCGTAAAACGAAGTATTTACATTACTTTAATTCATTAATTGGCTCTCTTTAGATTATAACTATTATTATACATTTTTTTATTGTTTAAATCTACAAATTTACTACGACTATTATTATAAACCGTTGGAAGCCAGCTAAAACTGGTGTAGTATCTATTTCTTATGAAAATCTTTAATTATATGGCTACTTATACTTACTCATTTTTGTGATGCACTGATCAAATTGTTTCACTGAAAAAATTTATATTTGTTCTCGTATTTAAAGATTAAATATATATAAATTACACAAAGATACCGACTAACGTTGTCTCTGAATTTTTAAACCCCCAAAACTGCCACCTTCGAACAAAGGTTTCAGATTTTAATCATTCTTACAGTTAGTTACAGAACTGAGTCAGTGTAGCTAATTCCTCGCAGCCATTACCATAATTATTACCTGTACTATTGCGTTCTAACTTTTTTATCTCGAGCATCTTCTAGAAATATCTCCGGTACGTTCACCTGCTTCATAATTTATACACGGTTCGAGTCATCCTCGGAATTATTTACGTAATATTTTGAATAATTCCGGTACAATGACAAATCGTACAATCGAGAGATAAAGCGATGAGAAAGAAACGAACGGTGAATCCGTGGAGTTCACCCGATTGGACGCGACCATCGCGGGACTGGAACGAGAATCGACAAGTAATGCATTTGCATTAGAAGGGGGGTGAGGGGGGAGGGAAACATTGTTGCGCCATTAGCGTTAATCCGGCAATGAAATAAATCAAGCCGCAATAATGGCCGAGGTGTAAGGACAATCGATTATGCCAGGGCATAATTTACCGGTCCGCGATAGAGACACCTGACGACGAAGAAGACGGAATCCAGCGGTAATATCAATTCGAGTACGTGATTCACTCGGGATTCACGGCGTGAGTCTTGGCATCGAGATGAAGATAAAGTCGATTCCCGGTCGGTCGAGATGAAAGCCGAGCGTCCCGGGGCGTCCGACACCTTGTTAGACGAGTTGGAGCATGGCACCCCTCGAGGAAACGACCATTTGTTACGAGCATCCTTTCATTCTACCCTAGTCACCTCTTTTCTTCTCGGTCTATCCATCGCCTCTCCCCACCCACCGAATATCCCTTAACCGGGGAAAGAATATACCGTATTTACACCGGTGAACCAACTCACCTGGCCCCTCGCCCTCACGCCCTACCTGCAAATATAAATCGATTCAGGAGACATTTAACGCGTCATTGGAAACGTAACATTTCTTAGCAATTCTTATTCCTCGCCACTCCTACACATACAAGGAGACATTTCACTTGCTATTGTTGCAATTGTTTAGCTTCGAACGGTTTTCAAAGCCTGTGCTCGTTTCATTATTTTTATTTCCTTTATTTTATGGAACTTGTCAGTTTTATTGAATTTTTTGCTCCTACTAACTTTTATTTAACAAAAGTGTCCGGTATTGTTTAGCTTCGAACAGTCTTCGAAGCCTGTGCTCGTTTCATTATTTTTATTTCCTTTATTTTATGGAACTTGTCAGTTTTATTGAATTTTTTGCTCCTATTAATTTTTATTTAACAAAAGTGTCCGATATTAAGCGCTTTCCGGTGTTTGGTGGACTGGGTGATGACCACGAACGACTTTGGAATATCAACGTAATAGTAATAGATCATTTCAAGGTCAACACATTTACATGTTTCAAATGCATTTTATATCAGCCTCAAGAATATGATGATGAATATATGTCCGCACTACTACATAAATACCGATGACCTTGAAAGGGAAAAACATAAATCGCAATATTCGTCGCAATGAACCAAACAATTTTTTGCTAGAAACCGAAGATATTAAGGTGGACAAGATATGTAAAGTCTGTATGGCATATAATTTTGTCAGTAAGCGTACACATACCTAACTGGACCTACTGTTCGACCACAGTTCATATAATAAAAGCTCAGACCACTCGTGTGTGTGTGCGGAACTGATTGCAAGCTCGTTCGTAAATGTAGTAAGTCGACTGTAAAATAATCGGACTCTGTATCAGAACTGTCGCATTATTCGAAATGCGGTTGTTCGATTCAAGAGGCATTCTAGATTCGAAAATCCAGCCACAAAGGAACATGTGGCGCGGCACCGGTCGCAGTAGCCACGCCGTACGAGGCGCGTATTCCGGGGGTTGCAACGAGGCTCATTCGGACAGCAGCCACCTCGTAAGTAACCTCGAGTAAATCAGTACCCAAGGTGGCCGTAAATCTGTCCCCCCGGAGCAGCGTCGCGGCGTCGGTAACACGATGGAGGGGAAAGCGACGTCCTCACCCCTTATGCGCAGCCTGTAAGGGCTCATAACGGCCGGTGAACAAGTGTTATGGTATGGCTTATAAGTGAATGCCACCCCCTAATCGGAAAATACGAGCTCGATTGTCGGCCGAGGGTGGAAATTCGACTTCTCTCCTTTTCTCCCGCTCTTCAACCCTCTCTCTCTCTCTCTCTCTCTCTCTCTCTCTCTCTCTCTCTCTCTCTCTCTCGGTCTCTATTCCATAGCCCCCTCTCTTTTTTCACGGTTCCCACTTTTTTAAGCGTCTCTTTTATGAAGCCTCGCGCCGCCTCTTTCTCTCTTTCTCTCTCTCTGTCTCTCTTGTTACCGACTGTTTCGCCTGTCTCCTCTCCCGATCCTTTTTTTTCCTTTCTAAACGGTACGTGTGACCCAACCGCCTCGAACGCCCTCCATTTATGGCCGAATTTGTAACTTTAAATTGGCGGGCTCGCGCGCCACCGCCACTGCCGCACCGATCCATGAGGTTTCCGCGCCGTGAAATTTCGTGGTTCTTTTTTACGGCCTGATTTACTGTATCCCCATAAGAGGGATGGCAGAACGGGGTCCACGAACGGTACGATTTTCAACGATTTACGGCGAAACGTCTTGACGACCGTGGCGGTCATTAATACGAACGTTGACCGGCCGCGCCAGCGGTTGCCTGAAATTTCTTCTGTACGGACAGTCATCCGAAGGAACAGATTTTGCGAGGGGCATTTTTAGACTTGTTTCTAAATAACCGTGAATAAAAAGAATGACCTAGTCATTGTAAATAAACTGTCAGCCCAGCAGTTCTTCTTAGCGAGTCTCTATACGAAAAAAAAGTCCTAAGTAATAAGACGGATGGAGGAGTCTCCCGAATCTTGCGGATCTCTCGAAAATCCATACAACTTTCCAGAGTAATCGACGGCGGCATCGGAAGCTAAAACGTTGAGGCTCCCGGTCTTAAGCCGAAATTAGCGACGATATTGCGAAGGAGACGGCTCTGAGACACTAGATGCGCAAAAGGCACGGCTTAGCACCCTCGTTCGAGGCGGTGGTAAGCTCGTTGGGGTGATTTGCTAAGCCCGCTAACAAATAGAAGGATAGATGGCGGGCGTTCAAATCCTGGCAGGCGCCAGCAACCCCCGACCAACCCTGTGCACAGCCATGGCAACCCCCGATCATACGAATTACACGCGGATCAGAACCACTTTGAGCTACAATTCGATACAGTAGACTATGACATTATGCTGGACCGAATAATCCAACTCCTTATACCATCCCAAGATTACTTTGGCATCGAGGAGTCAGAGTAGAATAATCTGACCATTCCGTTCGCTGCAAAATATCACATTCTGTCGCACGTCTGTGGCATCAGTAATAAGTTGATAATGTCTCTTGCAAAGTTCCAGTTTGTCTTTAGACAACCATGGCAGCTATGGCTGGACTAATCTAGAGTTGCATAACTTTCTTTCTTTCGCAAATAGAACAAAATATTACATGAAAATTTTGGATTGTTTAACAAGCTCTATCATCCAGTATTGCGACAGTTTGCAGGAGAACATCGGTGCAATTGAAACGTGCAATTGCAATTGTTTTTTAAATGGAAATCTACACACTCTTCTACATCAATTCCTCGTGCCATTCTGAACCAAAAAATATTAGGACACCACGTATGTCAAAAAAATTAATATTTTATATTAATGAACAGTGTATACACTAACTTTATACACTAACATTGAAACGTCACGTCTAGTCGTAACATGTTACAACCACTTGACGATAGAGCTTGTTAAATAATGTAAATTTCTTCTCTACGCTTTTACCCTATCTACTAAAGCAACAAAGTTGTATCCATAGATACTAGATCTACCCTGTATTACGCCCTGTAAATTACGACTCGTCGGTAATTCGTCTACCGAATCCCCTGCTTGTAACGAAGAAGAAAATCGTAACCATCGGGGAAAATCGTTTCTCATTAAAGGTCCGTGTCCGACGATACTCGTTCGAGTTCCGTGAGTCACGGTTTTCCATGCTATAAAGCGATCGCGGCGCCGATTTCCATATTCCCGGCTGATTCGGCAACCCCCACGATGATACCGGCCGGTATTAAATTATCCGGGTCTACGTGCAAACGCGCCGCATAATGCGCCGTATACTGAAACGCAAATAGAGCGGACCGCGGCCGATTCGACGTTACCATACCGATAACCACGAGAGGCGAGGGGTCCCTTTTCTCGAAAAACATCCACCTCGTTACCGATTTCCAACCTCGAGGAAAGGCGCTGGCGAGGAGCCAATTACGGGCACGCGATCCCGAGAAGACGCGCGAGAACTCGTGTCGGCGTTTCCGCGAATATTTCATACGCGATAGGATCGGCGAAAACGCTGAGCTAACCGCTGGTGGGAGACACCGATCATCGGATGGGTTTTGGATTTTCATGAGAGTATATCGGGGCTAAAAGTCCGGCGGGTAAAAATTCTCGCCTCGAATAACTTTTTTTTTCGTTTTTAAAGTTGCATCAATCTCGCGACGGTAACAAAGCATTGTTTTTTTATTACTTTCGTATGAAACTTTTATCAACTTTATGCAATATAACAAATTTTAGCAAACATTATTGTCTTGAGCAGTTGGCAATTTAAAATCGCCACAAGAAAATTGATTAAATTCGTTATTAAATATAGCATTGATTATTATTAATAGAATTAATTATTATGCTTTCGAAATGTCGGGTTAAAATATACCCAGGTACCGCAGTTGGAAAGTTAATAACAAGTTGACAGATGTGGTTGGTTGTATTGTTAACGTAACTCTTAATTATAGAACTAACAATTCATCTGGCATAGTTACGTGAAACAACGCAATGGCTTTATAAATAAACCTTTAAATTTATATTTATATACAATACATTTTAATAAAAGTTGACTAATCTATAATTGATCCATAAATATACATATAAAAATGCATACGTAAATTTGTTAACATGTAAAATATATTTTTACATATCAACAAAAATATTCCCTTCGTGAGAAAAAAAAAACGAATTTTGCCAATATAGTCTGTATTTTTTAACTAAATCAGTAAGAACGTCAGTTATCTATAGTTTTCGTTGTAGTTCGGAGACGATGTACACCAACTATATGGGATTGAAGGGGATAGAAAAGTGGTAAAAGATTCTAATAAAATAAAGAAGTTATTCTCACAAAAAATGTACTATACATTACCTTTTTTACAATTTTCGATGGTGATCTAAATGTTTCGTCAGATAGAAGACTCCAAAGCACACATGTTCAACTTTTTTAGTGGATCCTGGTAAAAATTATAGTCTCCCGGAACACAGAGTGTATCTACCAAAGACCGAAGATTTACAGAAGCGTAATGAGTCGCGCTAATTAATGCTGACGCAGTCGTGTTCAGCGGCAATTAACGGCGAAATTAATTAGCCACGTTATCTCGTACCAGGGTGGACTCCGTGGAACGACAGAGTGTTCTTCGGAGATTACGCCGAGAAATATTTGTCAGCCCCTTTTTTTCTCGCCACTGGAGGAAGAGCAAAGATAAGTGCGGACAAAATATGCTTCCTTCTATCGATCACGGTTTTCTTTTTTTTTTTCGCCTGTAAACAAGAAGTAGGTGACCTTCCCCTGAATCGTCGAGATACAACGGTGCTACAAGTTAGACGAAAAAAATCGAGAAAAGTGCGGCGATAACCATAAGACGGGGACAAAACGATCGGACGTTAGGGGGGAGGGGGGATTAGCGCCGGACGCTACAGGTTTTTCTCAAATAAATGGGAAAGTACTTAATTCGTTTTATTCTTATTTTTCTTCGCTACCGCGGTCAGCAAACTGAGTCTCTCATTCCCGAGATTGACTATTTAGCAGTCCGAACATTGCATCACATCTTCTTCATTGTTGTATATATATATAAGGTCTACCGGAAAGTTCTGTCCAATAGTGTCACACCAAGTGATACTACAAGTTGACTTCGGTTGACTATGTCTCTTTATTCTTGCATTTACACACGTGTATTCTTCTAAAACGATGGAAAGTATATTCTACAATGAGTATTATCAAATATATGAAAATTGTGTTATTATCTTTCAATTTAAAAACGGACAGAACTTTCCGGTAGACCTAATATATATAACGCCAAGGCTTGGATGATAAACATTACGGAATTATCCCCACTACCGCGGGATATACCTCGCGAGGGGCCACGAAGCTCGAGAGGCCTTGGAGGCCAAGGACTGTAAACATAACACGGCTCGGGTATGTCTTCCGGACGAACAACGACGCTGGCAAGACCCGTGTTGTTGACATATGTATATCTTGAGTTCACTGTATTTAAAAAATTTTTCCTTCAACCTTTTCTCTTACTGTTCGTAGTGTTTGACGCGGTAATTATACTGCAACTCACACGATACAAAAGCTAAAAATCTGCGAGGCGGCCGTTCGATATCGGAGCGTTTTCCGTCGCGCCACCGAAACGCGGGACATTATAATAATTAACAGGAATATTTCCCAGCGCGGCGAAACTTTCAATTACGGGGTACGACCGCGTGTCGGCCGGTTAAACGGGCCGCAATGAAACGGTCGGTGAAAGTTAATGAAGTGATAGAATTTGCAAATCGAAGGTACCGCGCGCGGAATTCCATTTCGGCCGGCGAACGAGAAAAAGGAAACACGATTATCGTTAAGTTTTGACACGCCCCGGGCATGCCGACCAAGCGAATTCAACTTGTGGAAATCCCAACAGATTGCCACGGGGTTTGTCGCCCGGTGGTGGGTCCCTTTTCATGGTGGTTTCCTCATAAATAAAAATAACCATCGCACCCCTCGAGGGATACGTATACGCGATATCGCTTTCGCTGTCTCCTCGCCCCTGCCCCTTGAAATCAGAAAGAATCGTCACGTTTCCTTTCTTTGTTTCACCCAACCCCCTCCCCTCTCCCCTCCTTCTCCCTCCGACGTGATAGATATTTGACGTGTAAATATTTCTCTGGAACACGACGGTACTGATACGCTTTGTGCAATTCGCTCTAGCGGACACCGACATTTTGACTCCTCGTATTCTGTCTCCGAAGGAAAGATTTTCAAATGAATCTGGAGTGATATTCACAGCGTTAAATTAACCCTTGAGTACCATGTACATTGAAACTTCCACGAATATAAAATAAAAACAGTACTAGTTTTTATTAATCTCAAAGTCATTAAGGCAACAAAAAAATCTCCATTTTTTTTGTATGCGTCTAAAACTTTCACATATTAGTGAAATATCACGACAGCTGTGAAAAGCGACATGCTGCGAAAATCATAGAATAATTTAAATAGTCATAAAGACTATTGTATAAAAATTACACTGTGCTGTTTTTAACTATAGCCACATAAGTATGCAAAATTGTTAAAAACTTGACCTGCAATGACCTCATCATTTTTTATCTCGTAAATTGTCTGAGATTAAAGAAAAATAATTTCCGTGCCACTTCCGATAGAAACTTATAGCAAAAAATATGTAAAATAAGAAAGGATTTTTCATGTAACAACAAGTACGTCAAAATGCATGGTAACTACGTAAACCGAAGGAGCAGAAAACTGAATTCCTGTAAGGTTCAAGAGAGAAGCAAAAATACGTACAATATCAGCACAGAATGGGAAACAGAATATGGAGCGCATTAGTAAAAGAAAGTGCATTTATGCCGAGTATCTTTAACAAGATCAAAGGTATACAGTGGCAAAACAGTCGGCCGTATAAAATCGTTTAAAAGGCAACCAGCCCGGGGTCCAGTCGAGGGGTTGTCTTTAACGCGTATGCACTTGTCCATATGGTCCCGGTGCCTCGTACGCGATAACAGGAAAGGGGACCCGTTATTCTCGCGGTCCTGGCGCGTCCCGGTGTCACGAGGGTGGAGACGCTCGGTTATGGGGCCCATGGGAATTCGGCCGCGGGCTACGCAACGAATTCGACCTCTCTCTATGGTTATGTAGATACACGTATTAGGGGATTTTCGGTGGGGGCCGATTCTCCACACGGACTTTTGCTGGCTAGTTCCACCTCTCGCTGCCCCTTTCTACCTCACAGTCAACCCCTAATCTTTTTGCTGCCGTGTCCATCTTCGTCCCCCATCGTCCTCTCCTGCTCGACCGCTTTATTCCGTCTCCCTCTCCTCTTCCTGTGCTTTTTTTACGTTTCTCCGTCTCTTTTGTCTCCGGGTCCGGATGCGTTTACTTGCGGGTCGAACTCCGGGCTAAGACCGCAAGGAAAACATCCCCCGGGGAGTGACCGGACTGGGGGGTGGCGAGCACCGTGGTCAGCCACCGATACCGCCACACCAAAACCCAGAGAATTTGCCAACCAAGCGAAAATATGTTTGGGATTCGTTTCTCCGTTGCCCCGTAATTCCGGGACAGAACGGGTGCGAGGAGGCGAGAGAACGCCCGAGCAAGACCGACACGGAATCTACTTTACGAGTCGATAGATTGAACCATTTTCCAATGGTCCAGCTGGTCTCTGCACGCTTTGGGGTCACCCTAACCGAGGAGAAGCGCGACGCTCGAAAGTTCTCTAAAATTCCAAGAGGATAGAGATTTTCTATTCGGCGGGCGAACTATTCGACGGTTGACAATTTGTAATGTCGATCTTAGTCGCGATGACGCGAATGGTTTGTTTATCAGAGTTTTTTGTCTTTGTTTTATTGTAGAAAAAACCTAACACATATTTTCAACTTTCATGACGGGCACAGGGAAGAAAGTTAAAAATGACCTTCACTTTTTTCCTCGTAATTCCGAGTAATAGCAATTTCAAAAAAAGTTAATAGTTTTTCAATGGCGAGTTTACATCGAACACGTTGCAAATAAAAATAATATATATTTTTGTCAAGTGTATTACTCATGTTTACAACCCGTTTTTGTATCAATGATTACGGCAGATGGGAGTTCTGGTTAGGATTTCCGGAGCCGAATTTTCGAGCTCCTTGCAACCGCTTCAATTTTCTATATTAATCAGCCGAGTTTCAAGTCCAATCATACCAGCAATTTCACAGGGGCGGGCAATCAAAACCCTCCCACGCAAAAGGACGTCGAAACCGGGGAGGGGCGAGGGGTGAGGGGAGGAGGGGATGTCCGCGACGCGAGGCGAGGCGAGACGCGGCAGGAGAGTTTGTGTCGCCCGATCCACGAAAAGCAGCGACGATGTGGGTGTAGGCGAGCCAATTTAAAAGGCTAATTCCCCGACGGAAGCCCGTGGGATCCTCCTCCGACCTCCCTTTGTCGCCCTTCTTCGCTCACGGAGGAAACTCGCCCCGGCCAGGACGGGCGACGGGGGTGGCTTCCAGCTCAAAAGTAAACCAATTTCGTGGCTTGTTTAAAGCCGAAGCCAGATAGGACGTCGACGAGGCCACGGTCCCCCGAGTTATTTCGCGTAGGTAACGCGCCGTGAAATTACGATGATACGCGAATCAATGGACTTCCAGGGACCCGGGGTCTTCCTGCCCTTTTCGCACGCGTGAGAATGGCTGGGAATTTTCGATGATCGATCTGCGCCGGCCGCCTTCTGGGAGACGCGGTCACGGGTCGATGATCTGCAGGATATTTCACGATTTTATAGGGTATTTTATGTGAACCGGGGCCCCCCTTAAGTAGCTGCTTACGCGAGTGAGTTTGCGGATTCTCGCCTCGAACATGTCGGCGGATCTTCCCGCCGGGCATAGTTGCTGCCTCTCTAGGCAGGATCGACGAGCTCTCTACCTCCATTTCTATTCGCAAGACCGAGTATCCCGCCTAAAACGAGTATCATAAATGTCATGCTCATTTTGTCAAATAATGATAGACAACTAAGGTCAATAGAAATAGGCCACTTTTGCGCCTAACTAGCCACGAAGATTTCTTATGGGACGTATGGTTGTGATTTTAACACATCCCCGTGCCATTTAGCTCGACGAAATGTGGGCCCAAGCGGTAGGGGTTAACGTGCGGTGATGCTCGAAAACAGTTGCAATACTAGTCAAAATGTAAATACACGGATTTTTCTTCATATACCCCGTCAGGCCTCGGACGCCGAGTGTAAACATAACACGGCTTGGGTATGTCTCCTGGACGATACACGGCGCTGGCAAGACCCGTGTTGTTGACATATATCGAGAACCCACTGTACCTGTAATATAGTTATTTATAAATAATTCCGCAAGTCTGACTCGTGATGATTACGTTTGCGGCAAAATCTTTATCACGAGTCAGACTCGTTAAAGTGCGGGAAGGGATTAAGGAACCCCTGGTAATCTTTTTCAATCATTATTATGAGAGAGAGTTTATTGCGATTAGTAATGTGATTATTATAGGCTTACGTGTAGGAATTATCTAGTGACTCGAAATCCGAATTCTGGTACAACAGTCAGGATATAAATCATACGCAAGAGCTATTGGTTTTGCACCGGCTTATTTTCGCAAGTAACGTCGGGTCGCGGCTGCCGTGAGAAACCGTGGAACTCGGCTAAGCAGATATCGAATTCTACGTGGCGAGATCGGACGGTGTAGGATCCGGGGCTCGTGCCCTGGGGTTCTTCTGATCAAACACATTAGCCTCGACTTCCGGTCGGACGTGGCAGTCAAAGTGGGCCGCGTCGATGACAATGACAGGCCATTGTCGCGCGGCGCGCACCTCGCGGCCGTGCTCGTTTGTCGAGGAAATGGGAAAGTCGAGTGGCTCTCCCGACCCTCCATTGTTGCCAAAATAGGGCCTATCTTCCCGATATTTCCTGCGGTGAAAAGGACCACCGTGACACCATGACGACTGTTGATATTGCGGCATCATTCGAAATACTCGGGAAGGCCCGGTGAAGTGGACAGGTAATCGAGAACTGTTTGACGAATTGATTGCTGGGGTTAGACACGCGCGAAGAAGCGTCGGCCTTTAATTAGACGCCGGACCGTCTGGACGAATTCAAATTGCGGCTTCCTGGCTGATCAAATCGTTATTTCGAATCTCGAATAAATAGACACTAATTTTTCTGCGTAGAGTTGCACGTCTAATATTAGGGGGACCCATAAGTAATCAATTATTTTGAAATCTAAAACAAACTTTGTAGTAAATTCAGGTTTTTATTGCTTAATTTATTATATAATCTCCATCATTATCTAGGTCAGTTTGCCATCTCTCCTGCAAATTGTCAATTCCCCTCTTATAGAAATTCAGGGTTCGTAAAGCAAAATATGACTCAAGGTGCCTCCTTACATCTTCTATAGAACTGAATGTTTTATTTCTTAAATAATGCTCCAAAGGTCTGAAAAGATGATAGTCAGAGGGAGCAAAATCCGGTGAGTATCTGGGGTGCGGTAAAACTTCCAATTGCAATTTTCTGATTTTTTCCTGAGTGAGTTTCGCTGCACGGGGGTCAGGCATTGTTAATTTGCAGTATTACACCTTTTCTGTGGACTAAAGATGCCCTCTTTCTCAATAGTTATGAATACAGCCGTTGTAATTACTGACATTACAACTCAGCAGTGACTGTTTCCCCAGGTTTCAACAACTAAAAGTGAATTATGCCACGACAATCCCACCGAATGCACAGTAACACCTTTCTAAGTGATAGGCTAGGTGTAGGGGTTAATATTGCGGTTTGATTTGCAGAAAGCCATTGCTTGGAACGCTTTATGTTATCATAAAGAACCCATTTTTCATGTCCGGAAATCTGGATAGTAATGAAGTGCAAATTCTTGTTGGTCTCAAATAATTGATGCGGTACCCGTATTCCTTGCCTACATGCCTTTCCCATTTCGTGTAGATGCCTTGTATAGTTGACCATGTGGACCCAAACTTCTCGGTAATTCTTGTATACTTAATTTTGGGTCAGCTTCCACTAGAGATTTTAGAGTGTCATTACCAAATTCAACTGGTCGTCCACTTCGCGGCCTGTCAAAGAGATCACAATCACCAGCAGCAAACCTTCTGTACCAACGGTGACACTTGTTGACCTTCAATACATCTCCCTAAACATCACAAATTTTCTTTGTTGTTACCGTTGCCTTAAATCCCGCATGAAAATGAACAAGTATGCAACGACGAATATGATCCTCGGAAGGTACGGACGCCGCTATTTTATTACAGGGTTGTAAAAAAAATTATACTTTTCAGAATATTTTGAACACAGGCTGCTTCACCGAAAACTGTAAAAGAATGCGTATTTCCTCTTCAACAGAACTAAAGGCAAAACAAATTCTTTGCAAATAATTATAAATACCCGTAATAGTTAGAAGCTAAATGGATCGATCGTAAGAAGTGAAAATACGATTTGACGGGTCGTAAATTTCGCCGGAAAAAATCGTCGAGAATCTCGTTTCCGTCTGGCCAGGGAGAAATGGCGGCGATCGGCCGTGGATGCTCTAACTCCTTATTTATTCCCGTCTAAAATCTCATTCCGACTGAAATATTTGGTCTATACCCAACGGTACGTGCATTCTCCGTATGATTTTTCATTAAAGTGTCTCCCGGAGCTGAGATATGGCCGGCACATTGAATGTAGCTACTCCCATGAGCGAGAGAGACCGTCGTATGGGAAATTCGCGGGATAAAGCGCGCGCACGGACGAGAAATATAGCAAAAGCTACGACCGTTGGTGGCGGCGGGAGGGGGCAAACCGTGTAGCCGCGTTTTGCACAATATTGCGCGGGTGATCTACGGCCGGGCTGGCGTTCCCACGAGTGCGATAAAGATGGTGGCACACAAAGTTATGCAGCACGAAGAGAAATGGCGGAATTGCTCCACGCTTTTCTTGCAAAATTCGTTTTGCCATTACCGGCTTGACGAGCGCTCGTATTTCGAATTTCAAGCGAGAACGCTGGACGACTTCCACGTACCTCTCCCCTCCCCTGCGTCCCCGCCGATCCCTCCACCGATCCCGTTAAGTGTTATTCCCCAAGTAGCATTACGATAGAAATGTACGTAAAACGTATCCGATCCAAGAAAATCACTGTAATACAAGTCGATTTCTTCAACAGTTAGAACACCATTTAGAGAGACTTTGTGCAAAGTTAGGTTAGGAGCACACACGAAAATTCTTTTTCCTTCGTTAGACGCTTCTAGAGACTGAAACTGGAATAAAGCATCCTCTTAAACAGTTTGTTCTAATTGTTTTTCATGATTTTGATCAAACCTATTGGGTACACAAATTAACCAGTTAACTGTTGCGATCTGTTTGAAGAATGTGTACCTAGATTGCGACGCAAAAATTAACCAGTTAGCTGTTGCAACGAGTATACTCGGCATAACACAAAATATTGTCGTTTCTTCATGACGAGTATACTCGTGAAAAACAGATGACTGGCTAATTCGTGACTGTCACAATTGATTCGTTTGTAAATAATCGATAAATTCACGAAGAAAAGTCTACTATTTATACACCTAATTTAAAAGTTTACAATCCAATATCTAGACTGCGGATTTTATGCATTTATGGTAACAAGGTGAAACATGATACATAAAAATTAACAGAAAAAATAAATTTCTATTTAATTCCTTTTTCTTGGAAATAATGCATAACAATTTCATTTTGCATAAACATCTGCGATTTGCTAATGACATACGCTTGCAAGTAGTCAAAAGGGATGGAAAATTTCCAGCCAACTAAAACAAAACGTTTGTGTAGGTAATAATCGGGTTTTTCGTCAAATATGCGGTAAATTCAAATCAAGCATGCCCAATGAATTCGATTAATTTTATATTCGATATATTTCTTGCAGTTTTCGCTTGAAATGCAACGTAGTAATTTCACGCGGTTTTATTTATTTATTTCTTTTTTTTTTAAATAAACTTTGAGATCCATTTGTCAATGCGAAAAAACGTGGTAGGTTATATCGCGGCCAGATTGGTTATACCGATGTAAATTTTAATGTAATTTTTAATTCGTTTCTCGCAGTTTTTACGATGCCGGATTTTACGAGCGCGAGGGAATAAATATTCATGGCGTCCCCTGGATTTCCGTTTCTCGAGTTAAACAGGAAGGGACACGAGGCGTGTCCTGTCCAATACATCCAAATATCTGCTAATTAAAAATTTATCTCCCGAACGCGCGTGCAATATCGTTATTATCCACGAGGTCCGGTTCGATAATTCCCAACGCGCCTTCAAAATTCGATAAACTGGCCTGCCTATTCTATTTACCGTTCCGTATTTGCACATAGGGTTATCAAGGTTATCTGGGTAGCCACGTTGAGGGCCTAATTTGCACTGAGAGTACCTGTACCTTCGAACATGGCACGACAAAAGGTAAATTTCCATGACGTAGGTATCATAAAACTGTATTTTCTTTGAAACGAATTTCGTAAGGAAAATGTTGGATCAAAGAATCCTTCATTTCAAAACATCGGAATATAAATACAGTGAATTCCCGATGTCAACAACTCGGGCCTTGCCGGTCTTGCCGACATACCCGAGCCGTGTTTATGTTTACACTCCTCGGCGTCCGAGGCCTCTCGGCCCCTTACGACATATACGTCGCGGTAGTGGGGATAATTCCGCAACATTTATCATCCAGGTCTTGGCAACATAGATATATAAAGAAATCATTGTATCAAAATTAGGATCCAGACTAACCTTTTACTAAAGACAGTGAAAAACTATTGAATTGCTTAGTGTACGACAAATTGTTAATTGACAAGGATCGTTTCAACGACGGAGCGGTTCAAAAAATCGGCGAGAACGAAAATTGAACAACGATGGCCCGCTAACGCCCGGGAGTCCTCCATCGACCATCTTGCCAGCGTGTGCCCCCGCGCCTCATTACCATCGTTATTACCGTGTAGCGACGGTGACGGCGTCGTTTTCCAATTTTCCCCGAGGCCCCACGATCTGGAGCGTCGGCCGCGGCGAGAGCCAAGGAGAGAAAAATTAGCTTATCGCGGACAATAATCCCGATTCCCATGGGGACGCTGGAGCGAGGCTCCCGGTGGGCGTGCGGTCGCGGATTAGGGAACATATTTCGTAATCCGCGATAGGTACAGGCTGCGTATACGAGGACCACCCCTACTTATGCCGCAACCCCATCCGAGGCCGTGTGGGGGCTGGACGCGAAACCGGACGAATTATTATCAGGAAGATCCTCATGTATCTCAATGACGCATCGCTTCGCACGGGACTTAGGGTTTAATGGACTGCTGGCCAGGCACCTCCGTGTTTTTGCCAGGGCACCGTCACACTATGCCCGCCCCTCTTCCTCGCTTCTCTTTAGCCCGTTATGCTCCCCCTTGCGGCTTTCGCCTCCGAGGGAAGAGAAGCCGAGGGAGAAAGACGGACGAATACACGTGAAACGCGTGAAATCGTTGTAATTTCTCGACCGCGAGAGCGAACGTGCTCGCTGATGAGCTTGACGTTGCCGAGGTTAAATCGGTAACGAGATTGCGGGACGACGTGGGATGAAACGGGTTCTTCGGTGGAGGGGGGCGGTTTTTTGATAGGACGACTCTCTCTCTCTCTCTCTCTCTCTCTCTCTCTCTCCGTGTCTCGTGGAACGATTCATGGCTCCAGAGATTTTTTAAAGGCCTCTCTTTTTGCTCGTTTCTGTTTCCATGGATCACGGAAGGGAATCGAGGAATTAGACTTTGTTCGGCCGTGTGAACGAGATGCGATAATGTTTACGAAATTATAGGACTTCTCTTTTTCGTGGGCCGCTGCTTTCATCGTCTCGCGGGGGTGTAGTCGAAGATTAAAAGTGCTAGCATGTTTGTGCAGGTAATGTTACATCACCAATGCGTATTGTTACTGTTTTCAATTAGATTCTTAAGTGGGGATGACGGCTTGGTTCGTGATTTGAGTTCGCTATCACTAGACTGCGGATCTTTATGCATTTATGGCTTATGGAGATTTTCAAAACATGCTATAATATAAAATTCAAGAGAATTTAGTGCAATTTTTATTTATTATGGATCTGCAAAGGCTGTTGAAATTAAAAATAGGATTTTATTTCATTTCACTTTTTTAAAATTTATCTATAAAAATTGGAAATTGTATAAATATCACCTTTGAGAAACTTTTCATTTTTATTTTAATTTATCTAATCTCACTCTGTCAACTGAATTTTAATTATCTCCATTTTTTCTTGTTATTCCGCACATATTCGTAGGAATTCATAACTGAAAACTTGTCCAGTTTAATACTTCACTTTCAAAAAAAAAAGGAGAGCGCAGGGAGGTTCCATTATATTGTCACGGGGTGTATGAAAATAATAACTAAATTCTGGTCAGATGATACTGCAACATTAAATTATTTATTCGTGCGATTTACGACTAAATTTACATGTATATGTCTAACTATGTGTGTAAACGCGTATCATAAATATCACAATCCCAAACACGCTGCACAAACGAATTTATGGCTTGTACAACTACAATCGAATAAAGTCTGCCGACCAGAAATAAAATTACAAAATTCTTTGCCAATAAATTACGCTAAGTTATACAAATGCTCTCGATGTATTTATAAAATTTAATAAAATAAACTACAGCGAAAACAACCGTCTGAGCCATTCCGCTCGATAAATTAATCTATGAGCCGGCACATAGATGTATACAACGTTTTTACAAAATATAAATTAACTCTGAAGCGACACTGTTAGGTTAACAACAATCCCATCGAATTTGAATCGTCTCTGCAGAAGCGTCAATGAAAAACAATGGAAAGTAACGCAATGTAAAATTGTAATGCAATGAAATGTAAGGTAATGTATGATACATAACGCAGTATAATATAATACTAAACAAACAATAAAAAATGTTTATATTATTATAATATGTTTATATATTTATATGTTTATATGTTTATATTATGTTTTGTTATTATAACAATAAAAATGTTCGCTATTCGTCGGCATAAATTGCGCGACGAGTAGAACGGCGTGCAAACTCGAAAATGTCAAACTGCAAAAAGACATAAGCCAACAAATAATCGTGAACCAATTTCCACCCCTTTGCGTCCAATCTCGTCCGCGATCACTGGTTCAGTCTAAAAGAAAAACCACGGTTCGCGAGGACGATAATACAATTACCGGTATCGTGTTAATCAGCGGTGGCCACAGGAAAATGAAACGATCCCGGGAGCGGGGGCAGAGGGGAGGGAGCAAAGGAAGGAAACGTCGACGGCCGTTGGTATTAATCCATACGGGAGGCGAAGGAGCACCGTAGCGACTCCGACGAGAGTCCAGGGTCCCTTAATTAACGAGATTTTAAAAATGCGATGACAATTTCAATCCAGCCCCGACTAACTTCAGCTCCGAGGGTAATTCTATTAGGCAGTGGCGTAGCATCGTAAAGGGTTGAGGGTAAGAGATAGACGGACAGACAAAGAGGGAAGCAGCATAGACGGAGGGAGAAAGGCTGAACACCGAGAACGGTGGCAGGGGTGTACTGCCCCCTGGGGCACCCTCACGCTAACTGGCTGCGACTGTGGCACGGACCCCTTTACGATTCTGACTTAATTTATGTATCATCCGAGAGTTAAGTAATTTCTCCTCACGAATTACCTCCATCTCGCTGACTGAACGAATTTCTTCTCTTCTTCATCTTCTTCTTCGTCTTCTTGTTCTTCCTTCTCCTCCTCCTCTTCTTCGGTTTGCTCCCTGGGTCTCTCCCCTGTTCAAGCATAGTGACACGCGTGGTGAGGCTTCGAATACTCGATTAAAGAAATCGTACGACTGACTAATGCTACGTCGATTGATATAACGAATCGTATCATCCAACGCGTACGGAGAAGTGATAGGTGTGGTACTTTCATGTTGCGATTGAAGCAATACTGAGGGGATTGTTCAGAGAGATTCTAGGTGGATGTGGAATTCAGAATGAGAAGAGAGAGATGCATCTGAGTGATTATATTATTCTCAATTTGTTAAAATTATTAGGTGTACAAATTAATTCGTCTTTATCAAGCCATGCTCTACACATCATTTTGCACGCGACTGATGAACCCACTAAAACTGCGACATACAACAAATTTAAAATTGATCAATGGCGGGAGTAACGAATTAATTTGTACACCTACCTAATATTAAAAGAATCATGCATTTTCACCATACAAGTTTCTGTCACAATTGACTTGGGCAATTTTTATTTTGCATAAAAATCCACGCAGTCAACTAATCAAAATATGTGTTAGGATAAAATGTTTCTCTATTTTAGTGAGCGAAGCAATAATTATGGGTGCAATTTAATCATGGAATTAGTGAGCCATGTATTTGCGTAGCTCGCATCCAAAGGAGGTTAAAAAGAACGTTTCAAAGGGTGAACATTTTAGTTGCGGAAGAAGGATCGAAGAGGCGAGTGGATTATTTAAAATTTCCTCGAGCACTCAGCGTACGGATTCTCCTCCGGCGCGGTCGGCTAATTAAAACGCGAGAAACTTTCGCGGCAGCCCCGAGGAAACGAGTTTAAATCTGTTTCAGACCAGTTTCCAACGAGCGGTGCCTTAGTGGCTCCCTCGTGGACCGTTCCCAACATGACTGCACCCCCAGCACTTTATTACGAGTCTAATCTATCTCGGCGCGAACCAGCCGAGCAGCCACTCGGTCAAAGGGGGTTAGTATTTAACCCCGAAGCTAATTGGCTTCTTTTGAATTTCTCGAGACACGAAAACAAACCTTCCGCTACGATTTACAGAGCATCTAGTCTCGAACGGGAGTCTCGGTCGTTTCGAGTACTTTCGTCGTCAAATGCCGTGTTTCTACGATTCGAAGATTTAAAAATCAGTTAAAGACTTTCAGATACATATTATTTAGAAAAATGTTATTTTCCAATTTTTCACTTGGCTCGTATTCATAATTGATCCTAAAGAAGTGATACCCCTAGAAATTATAAGCAAATTCTACCTAAAATTTAAGCTTATAAGGAAACTTGATTTTTATGCATCTATGACATTTACAAATGTATATATTAGTAAAAATTAACAGTACTTCTGATTCATTTTGACTACGAAAAAAAATGTTCTCAACAAAAGACATTCTTTCTCATTCATTTCTTTTTCCCTGACTCCTATAAAATTATATATAAAAATAAAAGAATCTGAAGAAGATCTTTGAAATATATTTATTTTCATAAAAATTAAGAATCTAGCAAGTTTTATAGATAGATATTTATGTTTTCCATATTTTTACGTTCCCTTAAATATTTATTTTCCCATTAGAAAATTGTATTCGTTCGTTTCAGAAACTGAGTAATTAAATGAAGATTGTAATACTCCAAAGAAAGACACAAGCTCCACCGGCAAATGTAAAGTATACAGGGTGTCTCAAAAATGTTGCACCTTCTTGACTGGGGTGATTCCTGAGGTCAGTTGAAGTAACATTTTTCTGTGCAAAAATTTTCTCCGCGGTTTTGTTAAGCAGTTATTAACGAAAAACGCGGACCAATCAGTTATAGCGGACGGATTCCGTCTCGGCCAATGTCAACGCAACGCCACACTCAGCGGAACCTATAGCCGCGCTCTGATTGGCCCATATTTTTCGTTAATAATACCTTAACAGAGCCGCGGAGAACATTTTCCCAAAGGAAAAAGTTGCTTTAAATGACCTAAGGAACAACCCCTTTGATTACCGTGTAGAATTGAAAATTCTCTTTCAAACAAACATTTTCGGGGACCTCTCTGAATTTCGAATCAAGGTGCAAGCAAGGAACGGGTTAGACTCCGAAGCGAGCAGACGAAACAAAGGGACGACGGACGTCCACCTGCTCGATGAAGTTATCCCGAGTGTAAGGTGGCGTCGTTAAATGATTTAGGCATCGCGAGATCGGAATCAAAAATTGGCGATCGAGGGTTGCCGACGATGATCCACGAAACATGTGGCGAACGTGAAACGTGCTCGCGGGGGAAGCGCCTGTTACGCTCGTAATTGCATCTTACGCCAATGAGCAACGAATTACCAGGTAATATATTACCTCAAATTATAGGTGATAACCGACGGGACATTACGGTCGCCACTTCGGCCAGATGGGTCGATCGGTCCGCTCCGTTTTCGGTGGCGATTCGCGCCGCGGCATATGGAACCCCCATAAATATTCGGAGGGCTTCCTGGCTCGTCGACAGTGGGCACCTTTGATTTCTCTCTCTATCTCCCGAGTGGTCAGCGTCGCCTACAGCTTTGGGGTTTGAGTGCTTCGTCAACACCTTGAAGTTTCCGCAGGTTCTTTCATATTCCGTTACGAGAGAAACGCTCTAGGATCACCTGTCCAATGTACGAACAGTTCAGCTGCATTTCAGTTTTCCTCCGATATAAGGCGATGACGTTTGTTCCGAAATCAGAAAATCTCTATCCCCTTTTCTTCTTTTGAAATTTTCCGCTCCGACCGCTTAGTGCCAGTATGAGAGATTACGTCATATTCTAACGGAAAATATTGCTGCTCACGAGGCCCATAAACTGTCAGCCCACTCAAGAACAATGTCAAGCCGAATAGGTAGCATCGTCTGCAATACATCGACATCCGTCCCCAGCCATCGTCTTATATCGAGAGAAAACTGCATTCGCAAACCGTTATTTCTTACAATTCGCAACACGATTCTGATAACAATATTTGACGGTTGTCACTTGTGCAGCTTGTAACTTTTGATATTTTTTATTAAGAGGTGTGCGCTGTGCCGCATTAAAAATCGCTCTAAGCTGCATTATTTAATCCCACGGAAAAAGTGTCTGGCCGTCTTCGTCGTCGATGTAAAAAAGTTCATAACGGGTCTCGTTAAAAATTCTTCAGCGTCGTTCCGCGCTTTACAAGGCTTTCCAATTCCGCCCTTTCGTTTCCCACGTTTACTCTTTACAGTCCGGCGAGCTAACTGCGACTTTATAACAGGGACGATTATAGTGGAAAGCTAATTTCCAACTAGCCGAGCGTCCTCCGTCCCTCTCCCCCCTCTCTCTCTCACTCTATCTCTCTTTCTCGGTTGCTCTCTGTCTCGCGTTCTCTCCCTCGTTCCGTGGCTAACTTCGTTAATGTATAATCCGGGGTGGCTCCCCGGGGCTGCGTTGCCGTGATATAAAATCAGTAAGCTTTAGTAAATTTCGTTTAAACAATCCAGTAAACAATTTTCCGCCGCTCTGCACGGCAAAGTAACTGCACCCTGGTGGCACCTGTACGCCTGCAACACTTTCTACCCCGTGGCGTTTACCCCTATCGTCGCGCCATTCTGCTACCACCCCCTCCTTTTACACTTCGACGTCCTACTTCGCGGGAGGATGGTCCTGGATATCTGTCATCCTGGGATTAATCTGGTTAAGTGTTCGCCGGAACTTCCGTGCTTTGCGCTGTTTTATACATCCTTGCTACCGGCTAGTGCTCGCTGGAATGTTACTGCACAGGGAACGACGTGTCCCACACCAAACTTTAGAACAGAACCTTTCTCGAAATGAACACGCAGAACTGCTCGAAAGTATTAGCATCATATTCGTAGGAATCATATTTTTATTTTGATATTAATCCTCTTTGTTTCGGTTCTTGATATGAAATTACTGATAAATCATTGAGAAAAATTATTTATTCGTGAGGGCCATGAATTAATTTATACACCTAATAATACTACTTCACAAATGTCGTAATATAATGTTACGATGAAAATGGAAAGGTGAAATTTCAAACGGTAGAAAAATGAAAGGAATTTAATAGTATTGATATATTACTTACAATAATAAATTCCCATTTAGTTCCTGTGCGTTGCAATTAATGCAAACAACTTTCACTTTATTATTGTATGATAACCGAAATATTTACACCAATAAACTCCAGATCTTCTTCATCGATAATGAAATGATTAAATATTATAGAATGATTGAATTTAATAAATATTTCCCTGTAGCGAACACTAATACCATTTCGATGGGTTTAAACTATAAATTCTGATACAGCGTGTACTTTACACGTTTCACGACTGTCTTTGGGCATCATTTTTCCATAGAAAAAACCGTACACGTTTTAATTTTCTTGGTGCGAAAACACTGCGAAAAGGGTGGTTCGATCTCTAGGCTCAGTCGGACAGTTTTCGAAAATTCTGATAAAATATCGGTGCGTCATCGATACCGGCGGCAGCAACGCGTATAGTATGCATGTAGAGACGAGCGGAACGCGTTGCCGCAGATACAGGCCCTGATACATTTTCGTCATAAATAACGAGCGCACCGGCGAATAAATAAATGCCGGTGCGTGATCACCGTAACTCACAATTATGGCGGGCCGGTTTTCACGGTGCCGATATGCAACCGTGCACAATACACGCCGTTCGCCCGTCACTTTTAATTTCGCGACCGGCCCGTTTGACACGTTTTGATTTGCGATTTATGACCGCGTTCGATATCCCATGGGAGACCACCGCCACCCTCAACCCCTTTTCCACCCCCCGCCCGTCCCCCCAATGATTTGTGCCTCTCTTTCCGTGCTATTTTTTTTTTTGTTTTTTGTTGAGTTATAGATACTTTTATCACTATCTGCGGTCGACAGCAGCCTCTCCTGCCAACGATCGAAAGCTTCGCGGACAAATATCATGTAATTCAAAAATCTAGAAGGCAACCAACCACTCAATTATGGTGGAAAACGAATTTTCGGTTTTGTCCGAACTATATTCTAAAGTATTCTAGCTTGTTCTAGTATATTATACTATATTACAGTGTTTTATATCACATTCAAGTATATTGTACAAGTATTCTAGTATATTATCAATTGTAGTCTGGAATATTCTAGTATATTTTAGTATAGTCTAGTATATTCTTGGGTATTCTAGTGTATTCTGGTATATTCTAGTATATTCTAGTGTATTCTGCCATATTCTAGTATATTCAATACTATATTCTGCTATATTCTAGTGTATTGCATAGTATATTCTAGTATATTCTAGTATATTCCAGTATATTCTGCTGTATTCTGGTGTATTGTATATTCTGGTATATTCTTTTATATTATAGCATATTCTACTATTTTGGAGTATATTTTGCTGTATTATAGGTTATTCTAGTATATGTATTGTACGTTCCTCTGTATGTCAGTGAATTAAACGAAACAGTTACGAGAGGAGGCCTGTCTACTCAAGAGGGTCGCCAGGAACTGGCGAAGAACAGTAAAACTTATCCGCCTTATCGAATAAATCTTTCATCCGGAAGTTCTCGAGGAAGTTCCGCGATTGCCTAGCACGTCTCCGAGGTCCATCGAGCCCCGGCGTCTTACGAGACCCTGTTGGTCTTCGAAAGGGGCCCAAAACCCTTTAACGAGGAAACTTCGCCCCTCCCCGAAACGAGCTACTTGAACATTTTCGTGGGCAGCTTTAAATATTCGGAAGCACCGGTGCAACTCGCTCTTTTTCGTCCCTGTTCCTCTACGGGTCGTGGCCGTGTCCCTGTTACTCTTCGGGGCCGCCATGACGATTCTAATTTAACGCTAGCTAACGACGGAAAGGGGGAAACTGTTGGCCCCGCCAAGCCACCCCCGCACGCCCGCACCAACACCCCCGGTTCGGCTCACGGTAACACACATTCCGCGCCAACAATGTACTGTTTCGGGACAACGAATAAACAAAAAACACCGATTCTCCATCAAGTTGATTGGCAGCGCGCGGTAGGATTTACGATGCGGATTTTTGGCCGGCACGGTCCACCGGCCACCTCGAGTTTTTCAATGGCGCCACGGCGTTTAGACGTTCACGTTGAAATAATTTAAATTACCCGGCGAAAATTGTAATTAGCCCCGCGTCCCGTGTAATCGCGCGTGCAGAAAATTGCGAGGAAGGAACGTTAATTATGCGGACGTGACATAATTGCCCCGAAAACGACTTCGCCGACCCCGGAAAACCGTGGTTACGATTATTTTTAAAAAAACGCCGCGTTCCGTTATTCCGCGCGGTTTTGATGAATTATTCGCTGAAAAAACGAGCATATTACACGCTAACGTTGCGCAGAATGTTTCGTGTAATTTTTTACCTCTTTGCTCGCGCTTTTATTGAACTACTCATGTACGCGGTACTACCGCATTTATTTCATTCTACTTCGTTTGGGAGAAATTGTGCTCTTTCTGCGACTATTATCGGTTGTAACGTCAAATACGTTAAATTTCTTTTACATTTATATTTATTGATTTTATATATTTTATAATATTATTTATTTATAATTTTACCAAGAGCACGAAAAGTGTTGAAAATTGTGAGCGGTCCTAATTTTTTTGTCATATAATGCAAACGAAAGATATTACTGTCTATCCAATCCTAAGATTTAAAATACAATATTTCTTGCATGCCACTAGATTTTTCAAATTTTCTAATTTCTATAAAATTAAACGAAACGAGCTTTGTTTGACGAAACTCATCGTCGCATTGAACAGCTATAAAAATCCGTACAGAAACGAAGGGACACGTGTATGTAGAAATCGGTAGTATTTTTCTAACCGGTTAACAGTTTCAGCAACCAATAACACGGTGTCATTAAATAACAGATTGAATGCGGCGAACAACGTCACGTTTAAACGCGACGCACGCGAGGCTCATTCACGTGTGCACACGCATTAACCACCGGACGCGTAAACGTATTACGCAAGATTCGAAATTCCATTCCGCGCGCACCGATGCGAGAAAGGTCCGGCAATAATGAAAATTTTCAAATTTCACGCTCGATTATACGAGGGGTCGCGCACAACACCGCCATTTGGCGCATTTACAATCGTCAATCCCTCGGCACGATCCATCCTCCGTCGATCACAAGCGATCCGCACCGACACACAGCTTCTACTCGACAAAGACTTTATGCGAGTCCGAATACAGTATCACTAAAATTTGCTGAATCTGTTACATTTAAATTTCCATGACCCATCCCCATTCTTCCACTTTTCACCCATTGCTCAGCGGAGCATTATCTATTGAGATAATGTCTATTGAGACAAGGAAAGAAAATAAAACTATTGAAGCAATGTAAATTACATAATCAAGTAATAACAAAAATTTCAAATTCGGTAATTATTGTCTTACCTTTTGAAATGTAGTACCGGTGAGTTATTGAGTTTTTTCTGATTAAAATGAGCCCAAACATGACGTAAATCGGACTCGTTTTATACACTTTATGCGAATAACAAAATCAAGAACGTTGGTATTGCCATTTATGCAGTCTGTATAAGTAGATCGCTCTACCTCGTGTTTGGACTCATTTTAATCGGAAGGATCTCAACAATTCACTGATATCACGCTTGGGAAGGAAAAATGATTGAATTTGAAATATTTTTCACTTTTTTTTGTTTTTATTTTTCATTTTCTTACGGCAGCTTTAGAGGTATCTTCGATCACTGTTCCCTTATTTTGTCGTGCTGTGCTCGAGTCGATTCTTCGATGATAAACGACAAATTTAAGTGAACACTATTGTATATTCTGATATTCTAAGCTCGAAGTGACCGCCGACGACCATACCGTAGACTTCGAGCGCATGTGGCGCCCGTAAATGAAGATATATTCTACAAATACATCACGTTCGTTCGCTATTTCTTTCTTTTTCATGCAATCCATCTAATTTATAACACGCGATGGTCTCGCGCAGTCAACAATTTGTTTTGCGCGCACGCTCATTTAAATATTCTTCCAAAAAATCGGAGCAAACCGAGAGTGATTAAATAGTTGGCTACCATTTTCATGTATTAACAACAAAGATAAATGAAATATTAATATAGCCGGTGTCTGCGTTTATCTTAATGCGTCGCTGCCACGGATTTGCATATCCATTTAACCGCCGACGGACCGGGTCGCTCGTTATTCCAGAACAAATATTTCCCAACTATAAGTACTTTACAAATGTATTTCCCCACAATTCTCGTTTGTTCCAATTCCAAATGTAAGCGGTGGTAAAACAAGTGAATAAAACAACAACTTTTGTTTCGAACCCGGCATTCGATTTCCTACAGTTAAAAAGTATATTTTATCTCTCAAAAAATGTACGCAAATGTCGTTTTAAAGTCAAGCGCAGTAAAACCTCGCTAATTGTAACCTCGTTCACCAGCGATTCTCAAATCTACGTATCTCAGATCAACACTACGAATCACTATGATTGCTTACCTATTCCGCTGCACAACCCCGATATACGCACGCATTTTCAGTCTCGTTTCGTGCAACGAACGAGATTCTACCGTAGATCCAGCTTTGTCAGGATTTTCCGGGTACAATAATGTTTCGAGAGTGACAATAAATCCGGTCTTTTCTATTCTTCCGCAACTAGTTGTCCCGATGCGTGGCCGTTGTGTGCACTAGTGTCACAGTCAACGAATGAACGGGCGCATTATCGCGTTCGAAAATCATTCTGAAATCGGAAGTCCTTCTGTCGTCGTCCGGGGACCGTTGCCCCGGGGCTTGTAAACGAAAGAAAATGCATCGACGGTAGACAAAACAAGATTCGACTGGCATTTGGCGTGTGCCTAATCGGCGAACCCTCGGCAGCACCCTTCATCGCCTCGTCTGTCATAAACGATCGCTCGGAACGACATTAAACACAACCGCGGAGTGCAATCGTCGTCGCCCGCAGGTTCGGGTCTCGGCGTTATCTTTGCCGTTGCATCGTTGCATCCGCTTGCCGGTGGACAGATGGTGCCATCGTCTCGGGCAGGGCCTCTATGACAGGTTGGTCCTGGGCACCGGCAGCATTTCGTGGTTCATTTGCGGTACCCAGGGGTGCCATCTATTATCGAGGGTCAGGCCTGCCGCTGTCCCCGAAACTTTCTCGTCCCAACACACTCTCTCTCTCTCTCTCTCTCTCTCTCTCTCTCTCTCTCTCTCTCTCTATCTCTCTTTCCCTCTCTGTGCCTTCTCTCTCCCGTGTCCCTTGGCCCCGTCCCATCGAAATCTATACGCGAAAGGGGGTTGTTTACACGGTGGAAAGGCGACTCGATTTAATTCGGTGATGATTTTTTAACGAGCTCCACTGTGCCGGCTGTGACGGCTCGTAGATTGAGTTCCGGCTGGTTTTTCATTCGACGGGGCCACCGCCTCGCGTCCCTGCGTGCGAACCACTCTGTTTCGAATATTGAAGAGCGAGATTGGTTCTGGAAAAAAAGCCCGTCCCGGGGAAATAATCAGCGGCGTGATTAAATGAACGAATATTTTGTCTCGCGCCGATGATGAAATCGGCGCGGAGGGTACGCGGCTGGACCCTTCGATATTTAGCCAGTTGAACATGGTCGACACACCCGTATCTGCAGATTATGAACCCACGGATCGCTTATTTTAACTAAACTTTTTCATTTAACACTAAACCTACCACTGTGACCAAAATGACCGGTTCCAGATTGTTTATTTTACAATTACTATAATTATAAAGGTGCTCTCGTGGGAAATAAATATATCTAAAAATCAATTCAAGCTCGTCATTTTTATAGGACAACATGTGTTAGTTTCTGTTAAAGCTCGGTAGGTCTGGTGTTAATATTAATCTCAAACTGGGTCCTTGGAATTATGTCGGGGTGAAGCGTTTTTTTTCTGTTTTTATATATATTTCAGAGACTTTACAAAAATCGGTACGCGGTAAATAGATATTTACATCTCTTAATGAATAGGCTCCGGTACGTCGTTAATACCGTGGACGTGAAAGTCCATGACGGATTAACAGGAGCGCCGAAAGAACACTCATCGCTCGCGAGACTGTCCTAAAACGCAAATGGAGCTCTAACTGTAAGTGCGTACTGTCGCGATAAATATTTATTAAATCAACGGTATCGTAATACCTGTCACATAATTGACACCTCCGGGGTCCGTGTCGCGTTTATTGCCATCGGTGCTCATTACACCGGTCTGCACTTAAGTAAATTCCAACAGCGACAGCCCGCGCGGCCGCCAGCAGGTTATTCAAGTTCCTGCGTGGAAAAAAAGTCTTATCAAGAACCTGCTACAAGATCACGGATCGCAGTTTCAATCTCGCCGTGCAAAAAGGAAGGCCGGGGACGGTTGGTCCCCGAAAACACGACGATCGCGGCCGAGATAAACGGCCGACTAATTAAAAACGAGTAAATTAGGCCAATCGGGGCCGGTCGGAGTCCGTTCGTGTCGACGCCGGGCCACGCAAAAGTTCTCGGGACCGTTCTCCTTCGGCCTGTGTGACGCGTCCGTCTCTCCTTATTTCTCTCTCGTCGTCACTCCTCTCTCGCTCTCTCCTCTCACTTTTTCTCTCTCTATCTCTTCCGAGGACCTTTTTCAGCCCGAGTCCCTTCGGTGCTCGCCGCCGCCTACGGCCGTTTCATTAATCTTGCGTCTCTCAATTTATTTTGTACGTCTTGTTAGGTGCCCGGCCCGTTCCCGGCTGGTTATGTCTCACTCGAGGAGAGAACGCGCGATCCCGTGCTGGGTGATAATGAAAAGCGGACGACGCGACGGGACCAGGAGGAAGTTCCCTCGAAGAGAGAACCGCAGAAGAAGAGAGCCACAGGCGCTCCGGAGAAGAAGAAGAGAAAAAGAAGAGAAAGAAAAAAAAACGAACCCGAGAGAACACTGCCCGCCTGCTGGAACTGCCGCGAGCCGATAGAGTTCTCCGATGCTAACCGTGTAGGTGCATTCACTAATAAATTCGTTGTAATTAGATTAATATATTCGTCCTCTGCGCGGGGTGCCCCGCGTAGTTTACTCCAGAAATTCTTCGCCTCCTTCGCCCTCGTTATTCAGTGAACGCACGCGGTCTTGCTCGACGTTATCGCCGCGAGAAACCGCAAGCTTTTATCCAAATTACACTGTCGCCTTTACCGGGCCCGGTTTTAGCGATTCCAGCTTGTAAGGAAAATGCTAATGGGCGCAGATTGCGAGGTTCGTGCTAGTTGATTTTCTCGGCTGAAGCGATCATGATGCTGGAATTAGGTGATAGAAGATGAGAAACGGTTTTAGCGGACCGTGTAAATGTCGGGTATTACGGAAGCACGATTATCCCGACAATATTTATGTGCAATGCTCGAACCGCAATGGTAGATACTCGACTCTGAAATCAAATACTTTTTTACAGGATCTCTGTCGAGTTTTGTTGGGTTATTATTGCCGGTAAAATATTTTTATTTATTTCGTGAAAATTTCTAGCGATTATTTCGAATTTTTATTCTCGTATGGGGTCCACTTATATTTTATGTGCTTCTACGTGTTAATCGACACTTCCATCACTGGGGATAATATCCAGTAGCACACCGTTACATTAACTTATCTAAATGTACTCAGTCCTCATTAATGACTTTACGTAAGTAATTATTACACTTTTTACTATTACTCGATCGTTCTCTTAAATCCTATTAGTCTTGCGTTAGAGTACAGTTTTTTCATTGCATTAAAAATCTCACCGATATTCTACGTAAAACAGCACCGAGAATCATTGGAAAGGATGAATTACGCCCTATAATATTAATCAACTCGCTTCGATATGATTAATGAACACGACGGCGCGACTTGCATGGAAATAATAGAAAGGAACGAAGAAACTACCTGGGTAGAAGTAATTTAAATTACATTCGTCTCGCGTTAATACGTATCCACATGATTCAAATGACTTTCAAATTTGCTAATAAACTATCGAGCATTAAAAGTCGCTGGTTACCGTACAAAAATACAAAGAACAAGCTTATTTGGATTCTGTGCGATTTCTAAAAATCTACTTACATTAACACTAAACCTACCACGGCCGGTCAAATTCAACTTTTCAAACTTCTGCGTATAATATCGTACATACAACATTATCACATCGCTATTTATCTTTACGACTTTTCTTAAAGTATGTATACAATGTGTTTTTCAGTATTTATTTCTCATTTCATATTTTTTTCCGAGAAATATATGGATCTTGCCTTACCTACCGCGGCCAGTCTATTCGCGAAAGGCTATTCCCAATGTAGCATAACCAACACAAAATAAATAAGCCGCCTTATTGAATTAGACGCTATCATGTTACGCACGTGCCTGGTTGGTAATACTGTTTCATGGAAAACACATCCAAGCCGCAAAGGTGGACAACACAGTGCAATCGAGGATAGAGCATCGCAGTATTTCTGTATCGTAAATTTGTGTCGTCATTTTATGGAAGTGTTGGCATGTTTAGTGTTAAGAACTGAATAATTTCAATAATCATAGGCTAAAAAATCTGAAACCGATCGTTTGACCTACGGACGGTGGTGTTAAATCTTTTTCTCCTGATAACGGAAAACAAAATGAAGTTAACTACTGGCTAGCATTTCCATCGATTTTTTGCGGGAGGCGGTTCGTGTTCGCAAGAGCGTATTCAGCGAGTGTAAATAATAAAAAACGGTCGGAAAATCGATCGGAACGATATTACACACCGGGCGTGACGAAGACGCAATTAAAAATAGACGTGCACAGAGTTGCATAGACGAGCCGCGTGTGTCAAAACTTGCCGCGAAAAGTGGAACGCGTTTCTCGTGTTCCCGCAGAGAAACAGCTGTCTCTGCGCGCAGTGAATCCCTTGGCAGCAGGAAAATTAGGTACGGATTCCTCTAGTCTCGATCGGAGATGCCCGTCACGAATTAGCATTTATATCACCGTGGTACCGTGCAACGAGGTGGAAATGGAATATCCAGAACGCCGTGATAGAGACTCCGCCCAGTCTTCCCGCGGCGAATTAATACGTCCGTGTCGTCTCCAGACGGAATCGATCATCCTCTAACCGGTCATTATGTCATAGTCAATTAAGCAGATTTCCAATCCAATTTCGAATGGTCCGTCTTCAAATTTCCGGCAACTATCGCGGCAACATCCGCTCGGGATTACAGTTTATTTCGACGAATTTTTTAAGTTGTAATCTTACGACGCGCACGCACTGTTTCTTGATCGATAATCTTGGGAAAACTTTTCAGTTTAATCTTCATCTTGAACACCTATTTCGTATGAGAGCAACGAAAATACCCAGGCATTCGAATTTAGGTGTCCCGATTCGTACGTCGATGCTGATTTTGGAAATGATTGGCTCCAGTTATACTGTCCCCGGTCGGAGCACAAGGGGTGAAGAACCTCCGAAGATCGACTATTTGTTTCGCGGGATGAGCCGTCGTCAACGGGGGAAGCGAAAACATCCTCGCGCGGTTAAGAGTGATGGATCTCTTGTCACCAACAAATGTGTATCATTCTCGTGGGAGAAAGAGAATCGAACAACGCTTGAGTGGTTTCTAGTTTCGGATGTGTTGCGTGGGATTTCTTAACAGGAAACGTGTTTTGCTAAATGTACAACGGTTTTCACGTGGTTTTACAAAAATTCCTTCGCACTGAAACAATTTAATGAAACGCCGCCAAAAACAGTACGATCGACTGTTAACACATTGTTGACCGGATGTTTTTTATAAGAACTAACGCGTGTGTCCGGTGATTTTTTGGAAAAATTGAAAATGCTCATAACACTTTTATTTTTTTCTGTAGGCCACAAATGGTAAACAGTAACCACAATTTGAAGGTATAATACTTCGTCAATTACATTAGGTTATCGAAAGACGTCATATGATGTTCCCGGTCAATAACGTTTCGTTATCGAAACACGTCATATGACGTTCCCGGTCAACGATGTGTTAACGATTTCCTCCGATAAAGACGTTCGTAAATAAACAATTATAAAAAAAGAAACCTGTCTAAATCGTATTTACGTCGATTGCAACAAAATTTACGCTACTGGTTAGCTGCATAGAATTGAAAAATCACCCAGCCAGTAGGTTAAAGTTACGAATGTTGCTGTAACTAGTATTCCTGATTTCTTAACATTTTTCATTTCTCGGAAATTCTCGAGAATTTTTAATAAAATAAAAATAAATTAGCTCAGTGTTTATTAATGTTCAATATGTACATAACTTTAAAAACAAGGAAAAAATGGACGCTAAATATAACCGATAAATTTATTTATTTAAAACCAAACTTTTATAAAGTGAAACATTACGCTTTTGTTTTGAAATGACTTCTCAAGAAGCATAATGCGTCTAATGTAGAATCAGACAATCTTTTTTTTTTGTAACAAAATCTGTAGCCATAGAAAAATTTCTTTCATTTCGTGTGGATGTTGACTTTATCGTACACAGAACAACCAAAAATTGCTGAAGACGGGTGTGCATTACCTCACATTGACATGTATTAGCGACAATTATTATAACTTTTCACATTGCAAACCTGCATAGGTAAGCATTGATATACGCGATTGATCAGTAATATGCAATTTGAGTTAACTGAAAATTCATTTCCGAAAATTGTCTTGGATTTTAATTTCTCGAGAAAGTATTCTCAAGAAGGAACACTAGCTGTAACCTACGACTTAATTACGTTAGAATTTTTATTATACGGGCATTCTCATGAATTTCCTATGAAACGAACCACTCCAAAAAAAAAACGAGCGTTAAAAATCGTCGATAAAGAAGAATTGGTAAGTTTCAATGGCGCCGCAGCCGCTCAAGACCTCGATGAGTCAGATTGAAGGAAAATCCAGCGAGCTCTTCGTAGAACAATCACTTCCTTCATTCCTATTCCGCGAGACGCACAATCATACTCTCCGGGCTCTTCCTTATTATTTTCCTTTCAGCGACAAACGCTACCCGTTCAACGTGACCGCAATTATCGATAATTCCACGGTCGAATGGCGGGATCGGCGCGGCGAGCATGGTATCGACAATTTTCGAGCGGCCGTTTCCTCGGGTGGACGCGTAACAACGCGCAAATTACCGTAATTCGGTATGCAAGTACCGTGGTAGCTTCAGGTGAGCCCGCGCGGTCCACCGTTATTTTCTACGTTGCTATTAGGATATTTACCATGGGGCCCGCGTAAATACGAACAAAGCAGGGCCGCGGAACAATGAGCCGCCTCGGAGCCACGGGCTACGGAACGTCCCCGTCGTGGCTCGTCAAGCCGGGACACGTCGACGGCAGTGTCATTTCGTCCACGAGAAGAAGGCACAGAGGAACCTGTACGTATCTGTGCCACCACTAACTAATACCTACGCTTCGCGTTACAAGTAGAGTACCAGTGAGTGACCGAGCATCAGCGAGTGGCCGCAGAGTGGTGGAAGAGGAGCGAGAATGGATTGTGTAAATTTAATCGTGCAGATTTTATGTAAATTTAACCGTGTACAGTTTTGTTCCGATATCAGGCGAAGGCTCGGAACCGGCTTTCGCCGTATTTCGGATCAGGGTACGAGAGTCAACGCGCAGCAGCGATACAGTGTTTACTCGATACATGTCCAAAACACGGGTCTAGCCACGGCATATACCGGCCAGGAGACACTATTCTTTGATCCACGCGACTTTACACTCCTCGGCGACTGAGGTCTCTCGAGCTTCTTGGCCCCTCACGGGGTATACAGTGATTTCTCTATATATGTCGCCAAGGCCTGAATGATAATATACAGGGAGTGATTCTACGCGAAAAAAGAAATCGAAAATATAGAATAAAAATTTTTGGTTTGAGGCTTTATTTTCGAGAAAATCGACTTTGAATTTTCGCAAAGTATGCGTGCACTTGATCACGTCTCGTTATAACGGATCTCATTATAGATCGTTGTCTCGATGGACATTATCGCAGTTTCAGTTTGTTTTTGCCGTAACGGAAAATTAGGAATACATAATGAAATAATATGAAGTGATCATAAAGTTTATTAGGTAGGAAATCACTTCGGTCACATTGGAAGTGTTTATCAACATAACGTCAATCGAGACAACGATCTACAGTGAGATCCGTTATAACGAGACGTGATCAAGTGCACGCGTACTTTGCGAAAATT
>CM052130.1:21266249-21379963 GCA_028454255.1 Halictus ligatus
TCACCCCCTTTCCGCTTGTACCACCAGTTACCAACCACCCTGTATAACTTCCAAAGGATGCGTTGCACAAAAAAGTTTTGTATACAGAAGTTGCATGGTCGGAAGAGGTACACAATTTAGTGTATTTTTTTTACAGGTGAAAGTATATCGGAGATTTGAAGGTCGAATTTGTTTTTTAAATGAAATACTATATTTCTTATACCAAAATATAGAAGAATGTCGAATTCTGAGTAAAAAAGTATTGACCTTCATTAGCCCTAAACCTAACAATTAACGAGTAATTTCAATTTATCAATAACACTCTTTCACTTTGTCAATGGATATCACTTCGAACATTTATGTTAGGTGCGATAAGCTACTAGGTCACCCATGTTAACAAACATTCTCACGTAACCAACTCGCTGTCCTGCGGAAATCTATGATAAGGTTGAATTTCTAACCTGATATTACGCAAAGAAAATTTTCAGAAATTAAAGTGAAATCACTCGTTAATTATTAGGTTTAGGGCTAATGAAGGTCAATTCTTTTTTACTCAGAATTCTACATTCTTCCATATTTTGGTATAAAAAATATAGTATTTCATTTGAAAGAACAAAGTCGATCTTCAAATCTCCGGAACACTTCCAGTGAGGGGGATAGCGATTTCCTTATTTCGGAACAAACACCTTATATTGGTATTAATGTGTTGACCGATGCGTCGACGATATCTCGCTGTCCCTCCAGAACATATAACCCCTACCACGCTTGCGTTAAGAATGGGGTCTCGGGGATCCCTCTGATTTCACGTGCCATCTTCTCGTCGACGGACAATACATACACGCAGCCGGAGGTGTCCCCTTTTTCGGTCCTCTGGGACGTGCACACTGCACACGAGCAACCACCGCGGAAAGATCGATGGGAACGATAAGAAGGAACGTTTTTGATCGGCCGCCACGTCGCGTTAGAAGATGATCACGATGATCGGACACGTTAATTACGCGATTCCCCCGATGACAGAAGCTTTGTTCAGCCTGGTTTCCCGGGGACACCGCCAGGCTGTGTATATTGTGCTCTCAAAGATCGCCAAGCGATTGCTGGATTTCGGGAGGGGGGACTTTTCACGTGCCGTTGACTTTCACTGGACACTAGCGTTGTCGATCGACGACGCCAGATTGCTTTATCGCGCACCTGATCGTACAGATCATTCTCAGCGACGCGATACCGCAACGATGCTCCTTTCAGGTGAAGGATGGTGCAGCCTTTTATAGTTTTCTGAGGGTGGAATGCTAACTGTCAACCCCTTGCCATATCTGTCAGCTCAGGCTCTTGATGAGAGCTTCAAACGAAATATTCGAATTCTATTCAAAGCTGTTTAAATTTTAGGATTCTCGTTAAAAATGCCTTACTTTTCTTTCGCTAATCGATGACCTTACGTTAAAACAAGAAAACCAAATGAATTTCAAATAATTCTTTTACTTCGTATCGAAGATGAAACGTTTTTAAATTTAAATACGACTACAGTGTTTACTGTATATATGTTAAAAACACGGGTCTAGCCACGGACATATATCGGCCAGGAGGTACTATTCTTTGATCCACGCGACCTTACACACCTTATGGGGTACAGCCCGCGGCAGTGGAGACAGTTCTGGGACTTTTATCGGCTAGGCATTTGGGACATATATAGAGTGAACACTGTAAATACTTTTACTTTTCGATAGCGGTAATTGAAATTGCGATTAACGAAGTTGATAATGTATTCCACGCGAGATTGATTTATGATCATTAATTCTAATAAAATAATGAATGTATGACAGTTGGCGAGGCTATGAAAGATGATGGGAAGAGTGAGAGCGGTGAAATGGAAAAGAAAGTTTTGTCCTGGGTCTTTCATTGAATTCGCAAGTAAAACTAGTTACAATAAGTAGAAATCTTAAACGTGGGTATATCCTGTATACCGTAAATGTTCCTCATAAATGTTTCAGTATATGTAAAATTTAATTAGGTAATAGATTATTGATGAGATACTCGACCAGTAAGTAGTTAAACGAAACCACACGGTTTTCGGATAAAAAGTGGCACGCAGGTGTAAAGTATTATTTTATATTTAAAGTCGATTTAGCGGAGCTTTATTCCCTTCGTTCAAACACGTCTGAGGCATCAAGAGATTAGCATTTTCATGGTTTAGCGGACTGGGCGGAATGTTTAGATTGACATACGAAAACCAGGGGAAGAATATTGAGGCGAGTCGACGCGTTAATCCGTTCCGTACGAATATTACGGGATATCGCGTGAGAGAAGCCGTCTGCGTACCGGTTGCATGCGCCGAACTCGTTACCGGTTTTGTCCACGTAAATTAATTACCTTACACCATTTGTTCCCTTTCGCGAGCGAGGAATTCCGGTCGCGAGTGTGCGTCAATGTTTGTGGAGGATAAATGAACCGATAGGTATCGAAAATTGATAGTAATTAAAGAAAACTTTCCTGACGGCCACGCGCAACGATCTTATACGAAATCCAATTAACTTGATCACTGACATTCAACAGTCCGTTGTTATTAGTATCCAAGATGCACGATACACAAGTACAAATTACCGGAGGTGAAATCGGAAAATAAACCTTGATATCGGCGATCGCATTACTTAATTCTCGAGTGACACTAAAATCTACGAAAATTCAAATTTTTCCAGCAGCAGTGAAATATTCTCGTTTGAATCAGAAAGAACTGCGGCAACGGATATTCATTTCAGTTATATCGGTGCAATAATTTCTCCATAATTTTCAATAGCACTTTCATCTGTTAGAACGCCTCCCAGCGAATGAACATAGTTTGTATTAGTGTTATTAAGCTCACAGGTGTCTGACTGGAGAGATCATTTTTATGCTTAATTTATTTAGCAGTTCGAACGACATCCCGTGTACTCAAAGCAAGTATCATCGTCATGAGATCGGCCATTTGTATTTCCAGGTGGCTCAACGGTCCCATGATAAGTTTGTGTAATTAACATTCCCTAGAGAATCTTGTTAGTATATCTTGTTCGTTAGAAATTCATTCGTTGATTGTGTTCTGACATATAAGATCTTAATCATCGGTCAATATGTTCAATTTCCTCCTTAATCCGAAATAAGACGAAAGCCGGTCCCCAGCCGCCGTCTTATATGGAAATAGAAATTAGTGAAATATCGGTATGGGTCAGAAATGACTCTGGCATAAGTTTAGGACCGGTAGGAGTCCGAGGGTTAACAATGACACAGCCTTCTTATAGAAACAACAACCAGAAAGTTGAGTAACAACTTGCAAATACTAATTTCAGCTTACGTATCCGTTCGCTGTCCAAGTCACCCTGTGAACGTTCAGCGATCACGGTTCGAAAAAATTCTGATTAGAGTTCGTATCGTGCGACATTGTTTTAATCGGGCGAGAGATGGATTCAGCAATTTTTCCAGGAAAACCGATTACCGGGCATCGTGTGTCCTATTATCGACCACCGTGGCAAGCAATGAATGTCGATATGTGCCTATTGGCACATGCGCGTGTTAATCGAGTCGTCGTGTGTTCCGTCCTATCGGAGTGGTCGCGGCCAATAACGGCCGTTGACAACACGAAGACGGTTCTCGGGACGGTGTTATGGCAATCAACCGTCTTCCACTTTCGACAATACCGTGGCCGTAACAGTCTCGCTCTGGCGGCTTACAATTCGCTCGGCTCTATCATGCTGACAAGCTCCATTTTTCTTCGCCGTTATGAGATATCCAGAGTACAGGAGCGCCGGTCTAATCGCGTGTCCAATTTCGATTGAAGCTATCGTGGACGATGAAAGAGGCGGAAATGGATTTGTAGATTGAACGTTTCGATGAAACGGCGTGTAACCGCTGCTCGGGAATACTCTCCCGGCGTAATCGTCGATGTAGCACATTGTATCCAAAAAACTTCAGCCCCGAAGAATAAATTAAAATCGTCGGGGAGACCGACGAAGAAGCGGGATAAGCTCGAAGACGTCTACAGATTAATTAAAGCCGCCGAGGACGAGGACGGACGTCCCGAAGTGACGTTGATGCATGAACGGGTAAAGAGACCAGCATGATCTCGATATGAAATTAATGTCTGCGGTCTGTGGTTAATCATTGGCGTCGGGTGTTTGTACATTTTTTTCGGTCGTTATACACCTTCGAAATTCAATAGAAGATCTGTAATAAAATGCGATTTTTGATGCGCAACCCTATTGAAATCGTTAAGGGGATACACTTCTGTTTAACTTGCATACGTAAATTTCGATGCACCTTATACTATTTGCAAATTAATTGACGCACTATTTACCATCGATTATTTTCTAATTTTAAAAAGTCTATGTCCCACGGCTATGGATTTTTTAATAGATTCTTTAACGGCAATAACAATTTCAGTCGGGATCCAACAAATCACTCCCAGTGACGTAATCTAACAGTTTTTTTCTTTAGTATTATGTGAAAGAAGATTTTTCAGCATTATTTTGGTACAGTTATTGAAGATCCTATTTTCAGGCTTCTGGTATGTGAAATGTTCATTGAAAATTGAACCTAGAGGCACAGGTTGTTGAGTTAACCAAATTTGTCAATCTGTTGTTGCCACTTAACTTTTTTGGAATTAGTTAACACTCGGGTGGAGGACCATTTTTGTAACTGTAAAACTGATTTACAAGACCAAGCTACACATTTAAAATTGATCACATTACTCCTTCGCTTCTCTTGGATCCTGTATCTAATCAAAATTGCTTTACAAACGTATATTTACGACAAGGATTAATTTATAAAAATGGAACTGTGTTATCCGCATATGCCCGATGTGGCAGTCAACGTGTTGCACTAAACGTTTCCGGCGAAGAAGCTCCTGAATAATTTCAATCGAGGCGTTCGAGGAACCGCTCGAGATCGAGCGTCCCGAAAGAGCAGCTTGTTAAAGGGCTTGTATCGCGATACGAGGCGATTCAAAAGGTAGCTGTGGAGCAAATGAGCGTCCAGTTAATTCGGAGGACGAGCGGACCTAAGCGGAAGGTGGTAAAACTGAAAAATCAAGGGTCCCGGGCGCGGCGAGTCACGCGCTCCCCGCCCCAACCCCCTGGCCCCACCTCCCCGGGTGAGTTGGGGGTGGGGGGAATAATAACGTGAAATTAGGAGCTAATGTGGATCGATGTGCCCTGCCGACATCGTGGCTCGACTGTTTCAAGAGCGATAATAAAAACGAAACGATTTCGAGCCGTGGCTTCGGCCGACATGCACGAGGCGAGGGGAACGAACGGCACGCGGGCGGAAGAGGCGTTTCCAACGAACAAGCGACTTCTTCGTTCAACTTTTGCCCCGCCTACGCCACGACGTTCTCGTCCCCCACCAGGATTCCCCTAGAGAGAGGGGTAGCTCCCCACTGCGGGCGGTTTCGATTGCCAACCGACGCGGAGAACGTTCGCCTGGCGCAAGTCGCCATGGAAACCGACGAAAAGCGTCGCCCGGGATTGTTCGAAACAATTATCCGGCGCTCAATTCCACTCGCGCTAGTTCTACGTATCTCACTGGCCGCGGCGCTTACGCCGGATGCTTCTCAATTCTCCGTGGAGCCGAACTATACCTTGGCGACCGGCCACGGATTCTTCCTAACTCCTCGATACTTAGAACCGATCGGGAAATTTCACCCTACCTAAGGTTGATATCCAACGTGACGGATCAGCGCGGTAGGTTGGGTGTTGTATTTATTTCGTATCATTTTAAAGACCCCTTCTTTCTCTTCCGATTGCTCGTTGAATTTTTAATTCAGTTAACATGTTAGATCCTAAGGCTTATGGTTCATGGCAAGCATTTGTTACGCACGTGTTTCGTTCCTGTGTCATTTTAAAGTTCTGTTCTCCCTCTTCCAATCACGCATTGGAATTTTGTAATTTAATTCAATGCTCCTTTTGTTCCGAGTCGAAAACTGTACAGCCTCCAATTAAAAGGATTAAACGTTTCGTTTATTTTTTCTCGCTTCAAGAAAAACGATTGAGGTTAAAAATCATTCCGGAAGTGTTCGATATTTCTTTTTCCAAAAAAATTCAGCATGAATTTGAAGAAAGAATAGCGAAGGATTTATTTTTAAATTTAATTTTTGGAAAATTTGTTTTCTCTATTTTACTGTTTTCATTCGAACTGGAGTTGGTTTGAGCAATATTCTCGACATTCAGATTTCAGTTAGAGCTAATTGGAGGTAATGATTGAATTTCATAATTTTTGCAAAGCTTTTTGTTCTCATGTGAACTAGTTGCAGCGACCTATCGCGATTGGAATCTGAAAGTCAGACGTTTCTATTGGATAATGGACGTAAGTCAAACTTCAGAGTGTAGTACTAAATGGAATTGTTGAACTAGTAACTGAAAGAAAATTATGTAGGTATCATCTTCGCATCTAAGTTAACTACATCTTACAACTGCGAGTCTAAACATTTAGTGGATGTCATTCTTCAAATAACAGGAATATGACGAAGGCAGAAAAGAAATGATGGCTCATGCTGACGCAGAGATCGCTTGATGGATCCAGGATATTTTATATTGGGCGCTACATCGGGCAATTGTTGAGTCAACCATTTGCGATTTGACTGAAGATACTTTATGCCTTTATGGCACATGCAAATTTCTAAAATACAGGAAAACAATGCTCTCAATTCATTTCTACTAAAAGGAATCTTCCAATCGATGGAAGAAATTTTTCGTTTATTTTATTGTTTTAATTCAATTTTCTTCAAGATCCGCATTAGCTTTTAGAGAAACAATTACCAAGAAAATAATCTCTCTATATTATAATAGATATTTATGCAAATTACCAGTTTCACAAGAACTGTTTCACTTTGATAAGGATTTTAAGAAGCAGAAAATGAAACGCGGAGCATTCCTTAAAAAATTTACTTATTTTCTAGGTAAAATATGGCAGCCATTATATGGTAAACTGTGTGTCCAATGGTCAAGATCACATGTTTTGAGATTTTTTACTTACATTCCTAATTCCAAGCGCACAATTTCAAATGCATTGATAATAATTTAAAAATAAATGGCTGAGTTCCAAGGACGATTTTATTGTGGAGTCACAGCAGTATTACACAGTGTTAGTTCACGAAACCGGCAGATATTTCAGAGGATCCGCACGGAATACGGGTAAAAGTATTCAGCGAATGTTTTCTCGAAGATGGCTGAATAGTGGAACGTATTCCGCGCGAGTTTTACTTTAGCACATCCGAGGAGGGATCCGTGGTGTGTGTAAGTGCTTGCGTGGTTAAGGGGCACCACGATTCGAGCAAATGTGTTTCACGCTCCGCTAAGCGACGGCTCGATTGGAGATCAGAAAGATGTACGGCATCGCGACTGCCTCCTCGGAATATAAAACTTTATGTACAAGCGAAATGAAAAATTCCGTACACTCGATCTAAAAATGGTCGACTTTTATCTCGAATCCTTTTGACGTCGCAGGCTCCCGGATCGGAATCACGACAATGCGATTAAGATCAATGCCCGTGTCCACGGATAAAATTCAATATGCTTCTACGAATTCACAAACATACCCCCATATCTAATTGAAAAATTCTCAAGTGCTCCGGTAATAGTTTAGAGACTCCCAAATATGTCTAAAGTAATTTAACTATGTTCATCGTAAATTGAATGTTGCCAGAAGAAGTTGTTTTAATTTCAAAAATATTACATTTCAGAGAATTGCAAAATATTTATGTATAACAAATTAATACAAGAAAAATATTATACATTATACATTAACATATATTTTTAACTCATGCGCATTTCATTTTTTATTTATTAAAATTAGTAGGAGAAGAATCGCATTTTCATTTAACTTCTGATTGTTGCAATTAAATTATTGTATAGTAGACTAGAATTATGAGAAAAATGAGTTGGTGGAATTTAAAATAGTGCAAAAATTAAAAGAATATGAGAATGCCGATATAAAATTATTTTCAATTTATTCGGGTCATTAAAAAAGAAATTTGATTGTTTCTTCTGTTCCTTGCAAATAAATGGTGGACAATTTTTATTTTTCATGAAGATCCGCAAAATTACTATGTATGGGGAATTTCCAACTGCATAATCAGTTTTGCGAAGATTGGAGTGAGCGAGAAATATTTTGGAAGATTTTGGAACGTAATAATCTCGGCGGAAGGATTCTCAAAGTTTGTTAAATGTTCTTCATATCATAGTGTTTCGCGCGTTTCCGTATTCTATAAACCCTATGACATCTGTTATTTTATTTATCACGCAAGACGGACGGCAACGCGTTCAAGTATATTATTTCGCGTCAATTTTTCTCTTCGTACGCAGACATTGTTCGGAAAGTTTGAATGCATGTGAAACTTTGCCATATTAAAATAAAAGCTGATGAAGTTTTTCACATTAAAATTCAGCAGGACGACACGAGGATCCTGACGCATAATCTGGAACAAAATATTTTACACTTGTATGAATACTTTAATTACTTGTCGCGTGCACCTGTTGTGTACAACGCGTCCACTGACACGATGCAAATGAAAAGAATTTTCGGTGTCCATGCAAAACAAAATTTATTCTGGCTCCCGATAATTATGCGAGAAATATTTAATATCCGAAAATTGTACGTGTATCAACTTTTATCGGATAATACCTTCAACTGCAAGTTATTTTGCAAACTGTCGCATACCAATCTGCTGAATCATGAAATTGCATATCATTTCTTAAAGAGAGTATACAGGTATAGCTCATTCCAGTTGAATGAACCATTTGCTTTCAAGAAAATATCACCGACAATTATATCGACTTTCTACTTCAACTAATTCCCTAACTTTCTACTAATTTTCTCCGAAGGCGATAACTTTAGCAAAAATATATTCGATAGAAATTTCGTTTAACAAAAATATCTTACGTAAGATATTCTATATTTTTCAATGGGAATTTTTACAGTTCAAATTGCAACCAACACTGTTTATTTTCGTATTAACTTACAAGTTTGACACTAACCGAAGACAAAATTCATCTGCTTATACGTTGTTTTCTAAAAATTGCAAGGCCGGATTTACTCAAATTTCTCGCCTTTTTTTTTTTATTTAATCATTTAAAACTTATTTAATCATTTCTAGTGGAAGGATATTTGTAGTATCAATAATTATCAAAAGTGTGGAACCAGTAGTGTTAAGGAATGATTGTTAAAAAATGGGAATTAAAAATTGGTTCGAACAAACGTTCCGAGTACAGGAAAATATAAAAATAACTCTGGGCTGCACTTTTGTCATGCTTTTGCAATTAATTTATAGATATCGTTTTTTCATATCTGCACACGGGACTCGGGTCAAAATGACGAGCTCTAATATTTTTAATTCGCGATTATTGAGACTAACATGCAATAAACATGTTTCTTTGAGCATACAATAAAAGTGGTTAAAAATTTGAATGGACACATTCTTGTAATTTTTATGAAGCAATGCAACATAGTCGCTTTCAGAGCTGTGTAAACCCGGTGTTAAAGGTATTTGGGAAAGTAGAGGTATTAATGCGCAAAGTAGAAACCACTATAGCGTGTTTGAGGATACCGCAGATTTTCTGCGAGGACTGTATGCGAATCCTCTGTTATTTTCGCGCACATCCAGATATCGTTTCCGCATCACGTCCCCGCTATTCGCCTCGGTTCACCTGGAAATAAATATGTTTCCCTTATCGTTCCCGGCCGACCGATCAGGAAACAACGATTCCTGAAGGTTCGAAGGGCTTGTGATGGGGGGGGGGGGGGATGCGCGCGAGGGTAGGCGTCAGAAAATCCAGCTTGCACGCTGGATCGAATAGAAGACGAGTCCGTGTCCGAGCCGTACACTTTCGCAGCTGGACCCTTTTGTTCTGAGAAAAGCGAGCCATCGATTTCACGATGGCACCCTTTTTCGCGGCCGTAAGTTGTAATTACGTTTATCGGCCGCGAACCGTACGCGATGGAGACGGCAATTAAGACAGAGGCGCGCCATCTTACGCGCCGATTTTATCTCTAGCGCGTTCTCCTGCTGCTCTTTCCTCGCCGCGGCGTCAATTAACAATTCGGGGAAAAAAGAACGAGGATCGAGGATCTATCTCGCGTGAAGATTCTGCTTGCCGATTACCCCCGGTGTAATTAATTATCTCCCGCGTAGTCTCGCTTCTCGTAATTAATAGGTTTATGTAATTCGCGTGTAGTCACAGCGGGGAGGTGCCTTAAATGTTTCAATCTCTAACAGGAAAAAGTATTCGAATAGAGTGGTTCGTTGTGTTTCGGTAGAATTGATATTTAATATTTGGAATTTATACTTTTCACAGCGTCTCTACGTCGCCTTGTTCGGTAAAAGAATAAAATTGATTGGAATGTTAATTATGGAATATTTCCATTTAAATAGCTATATTGGTTGACGAAAATTGTACGGACAGTGCTTATTTCTACACCTAATACGTTTCATGGTAGTAATAAAAAGATTGGATTTATTCAGACTCTATACAATTTTTATTATAATATATGCTTCGGTAGAGAAGTTCATTCGAAGAAGATTTGTACAGTTTCAATAATTCCGAAAGGAAAACTCGGAATGAAGTTTGACCCATCCGGTGGTTGTAGCGTTAAAATTGTAGGGGCTGCGAGCAATCACAGAGCGAACGAATCAGGTCCTCAATCAGGATTTTAGAGTCAATAACAGTACTCGTCGTCCGAGCAGGCCGAGTGTTAACACCGGCGTTAACGCAAAGAATATGGATTTAACGGTAATTCCGGGCGAGCGGCGGCGGCGGCGGCGCCGAATGATTCAGATGCTCATTGCCATGAAGCTGCAGTACCGTTCGGGCATCAATAACGTCTAATCACCCTGACGTAGAACCGATCCTGCTTGGTCCTGCGGTGCAATTTCGTCCTCTAAGCGTTCGCCACAAATCACACCCCGCCACGATTTGGTAACCCCCCACGTTCGACATTTAAACTCGGCCGGATTATGGTCCAAAGCCTCTTGTGTGACCGATAATTAATCGCCCCGATCCGTTTTACGATCGCCCCTAATCACGCTCCGGAAAGTGTTTAAAGAGTCCGAACTGTATTTCCCGTAGCCCCACACCGAGATCCAATTTCTTTTTCACAGACCTGTACCGTTCACGATTATTTGCAACTACTTATTTGTTTTTCTTTTTTCTTTCACGTTCCAATCTCCAATTGTTGCGTAGCATTGCTTGCACTCTAATGTTCTGTCGTTATAGCATATTTTTATTTACGATATTTCCATCTATTTTTAACCTATAAAATTAAAAAATTTCAAATCGATCATTCGACCAACGATGGTCTACTTATTTTTTTTTTTTTGATTATGAAATAGTCGGATATAATTTCTCGATCAAAATCTAGATAGCTCGATCGCAAATGATAAAATTTTACGAGTTTTTTTTTAATATTGTTATGCCAACATTATAAGCTGCCGAAACAGTTGAAAAATGGAAGCGAATAAACAATTTCACGAACTCGTTCAACTCGTGCGGTCGGTTCGATTGTTTTCGCGAAGGTAAATAACAAGGTAAAAGCCGATACTCGGCGTTCTTTCGAATCTCGGGCACACATTGTCCGTGAAAGTGACTATAACCGTAACTTGGTGATCCTAACCGTAACTTAATTTTCGGTGGTTTATAGCGAGAAAGAAGGATGACGTTGCGAGGCTGTATCGTTGCTGGCCGATACCGGTAACGCTCGTAATAATTCTCGCTTAACCATGTGCCGGAAATAACAGGGAAATAACGATGAAATAACGACGACGGAAACGTCGTCCATGGCAACACGAGATAAATATGCGTTTAATGTGGCCAACGATCCGTTTATAACCACTAACGGTCCTCTCTGGTCGTTTTGCAAAAAGACCGTTAATTTCCGTTGTTCTTCAGACTGTTGTTTCCATCGGAATCGTTCCGCTGGACCCAGCAAACTTTGGCTCCATTGTTTCCCAGAGAATCATTTCTGTTCCTCTCGAATTATAACGTACAATAAGTCTGCGTTGCTTGAATTGCTCGTAATTTCTCTTTTTCACTTGTTTATTCGCCGAGCTTACACCCTAGTTCCAAGTCCCTTTTGAAAATTAATTTCTGAAATTTTGATTGCGATGTAATGTGCGCTGTAATATTTGTAGTAAGCAGTACTTTTTACCTAATATCGTGTGAATATGTACTATAGAGTTTTGGAGAAATTTGTTTTGTAATAAAAATGTAAACATAATAAAAGAAAAGAAAAAGCCGAAACAGAATTAGATAGGAAAGATCACGGATATAATCAGTACAAATATTGTCGTCAATGCTTGTGTATACAGGGTGTTTAAAAAATGTTCCAATTCCTTGAAAGAGATGATTCCAGAGGTTATTGTAAGGAGCCTTTTCCTTTGAAAAAATGTCATACGCGGCTTCGTTTCTGAATTATTAATGAAAACGATAAGCCAATCACTGCTGACGGATCCCAGCTCGGTACGGGGGCTGATTCTACTGAACAGTAGTGTTGGAGCCGCGCCGTGCTCGAATCGTGAACAAGTCGTAGTAATTTATTTACATGAAACTCGCATATTCAGCCCTAAACGCACTCGCCGCTTGGAATTCTCTTATACGGCAACACCGAATTATTTTTAACTAATACCGAACAATAATTCACGATTAGACAGCAACGCTCAGTAGAATCAGCCGCCGCGCCGAGCCGGGATCCGTCAGCTGTGATTGGTCTGCGTGTTTTGTTAATAACTCGAAAACGAAGCATCGTATGGCATTTTCACAAAGGGAAAAACTTTTTATAACTCCAGAATTGCTTTCAAGGAATTGGAACATTCTAGTGATGGACATTTTTAATGTCACGAACTGCGTCAAAATTAAACTTTACAAATTGTTTGAAATATTTTCCGCCATCTTCAATTGTTGTAGACCATAGTTGTATATGTACAGTCATAATAGATGGCGTATACTTTAAACTGGCATAACATTTTTATAAGTGGACGAAACGACTTCAGCTTTTCTGCCAAGCTATTGCAAATGGATTGATTTAGTGAACTGGATTAGTTTAGTCTGAATTACGAAGAAGATAGTCAGAGTTGCATTATACATCTTTTTTATTTAAAAGTCTGCATTTAAAAATGCAATGTTTGCAAATCAAAATAAAACCAAAAGTCCGCCATTTCGTAAAACAGAATCGAGAAACACAAGATAAACCTGCTCGTCTTTCTGGTGAACCGCCCGATCGAAAAGCAAGAAGAAGACAAGAGTAAGCCCTCGATCGACTGGATCGTTGAGTGTCGATCGTAGGAACGAGACACAAAAAAAAATACCGATCGTACTCGATAAAGTCTGGCAGCTTTCCGAGATACTACGCCGCGGATTTCCGAACGTATCTCAATTACCCGGCGGACTATAATTAACAAAAACATCGGTCGGCCGTAGCGGACCGGAAGTTCCGACTGTCGGGGAGTCGGCGTTGGGGGGGGGGGGGGGGGGGGGGGGGGGGGGGGGGGTGTCGGGGGCGGTGGGAAAGGGTTCGTCGGAGGCTATTTTGTTATCGAACGACAGAAACGGCACCGGTGGTGGAACCGCGCGCAATTACCCGCCGCAGAATGTACAGCCGTTCGGAATAGCTCTGCACGCGGAATCGCGGTACAGATTAATTGTAACTGCATCGTGGCTACCGATTTGCCTAATTAATTCGGTTACTAATGGCCGCCGCGGAATCCTCGACTTCCGACGATCGAACGTGGCCCGCCTGCAGCGGCGTTTCGCGTCCGACGCTATCAATGGAAATCGGAAATCGGAATCCGTGGCCGAATGAGGAGACTCCACAGCTGCCAGAACCCCCGACGATGGAAACTCGGTCACCGGAATTAAATCGCCAGAAATCTCGGCTAACCTGGCCGCGCAGCTCCCTACACGGATTCGATTAATTCCAATCGATTCGGCCGGCTGCACCACCTTACGCCGCGCACGCCGTGCCGCCGCCGACTCCTTGATCTCCATTTCTCCGTTCCGATTGCTTTCTTCGGGATCCGATCGGTAATATCAATTGCGACTCGGGCACCAAAGACCACGAGACCGTCGCCCATTCGGTACGCCTTCATGGCCCCGGCCAAATGGAATTTATTCGCTACCCCTAACCGATCCTATTAAAATGCTAATAATTATTAGCTCGGTCTAAATGAAATCGCCGTTTCAACGATAATACGGTTTTGTTTGCTTTCCGGCGGGTCTTGGGATTATTCGATGACTGAAAAATGAGTATTCGACGAATGCGAAACTGTACGCATAAACAGAACACGAATCTTTATGCAAAATAAAAGTTTTCTGCGTCCACTGCAAGAGACAGGAACCGCGAAGAAATTTCATTCTTTAATTATTTTAGAAGGTCGAGTGACTTTCATTAATATTGTGACACTCTTAAGAAGGCGATAACTTTTTTTTTTTAATATCGAGCCATACGACTTGAATTATTTTCAAGAAATTTTTGAGAATACCCGAGTGTACTAACGAGAGTCACTGGGAATGGAAATACATCGATGCTTTTCGGTTCATTCAATGTGTCCGCCGTTTCGAATTGCGTTTACCCGATTAGCTCATAAAATGCGCAGTCTAGTCGCAGGAATCTTGATTAAATTCGCCGCGCGTCTAACGGCAAACAATTCGACGGAATTTGCGGAGGTATCTCGGGGAGTAGCGCGGTAATTGTCTCGGCGGAGGAGGCGTGGCTCTAATGGATTTTTCACAGTGACCGCGAAATGGCGTGCCACCGCACCGCACCGGCACGAACGCACGGACGGACCGCAACAATCGTCGGTTTGTTTACCGAACAAAACCGCGAGGATGTGATCGAAGCGGATAAAAGGAGCAGACGGAAGGAGAGAAGTCGACCGGAGAGAAACAGAAAGAGGCAGGGGAGAGAATGGGAGAGAGAGAGAGAGAGAGAGAGAGAGAGAGAGAGAAGAGGCAGGCAGAAGAGGACTCGTCGAAGAAGTCTATCTCGCTGAAAGGAAGGTAGCCGATCAAAAGATATCGGGTTCGAACGTAGCGGAGCTTCGAAGACCAGGAGCCACCACAAAAGATCCTCGGTCAGATATGGACAAGCGTGTTCCCGCTTTATTTTTTCGAGGTTCTTTTTTTCCTCGTCGGTGAAATCGTCGGCCCCGCGGTTTCACGTCGTAAATGGCCCCGCACGGCAGAGATCGACGGGTCCATTGAAAACCTCGAAGGGAAGAAGCGATTACATTATAAATTGAGATACAAGGTATCGGTGCCCGCTGTCTGTTTGTTTCTGCCCCCGACGATCTACCATTCCTGATACCACGTTGCCCGGGGTTTTAATTGATTTGACTCAATCAGCACTTTTCTGCGGTTCTTGATAATCGAAACACCTCCTCAGGCGATCCTCGAAATTATCGATAAAGGCGGGGCCAGTACGTTTAGGTTACTTCTTATGTTCCTGCGGTTTTTGTACGGTTACTTTCGTTGAACGGATCTCCTCTGAATATTTATGGTATTGATACTTTTAAAATTCGGTCGAACGTTCCATGCGATGGATAGAAAAATCATTAGACTGAATAGCTTCCGCTCGCACCATTAGATTTGATTTATATATGATACACCATGTATGTCCCAAATGCGTAGCCGATAAAAGTCCCGGAACTATCCCCACTATCGCGGGCTATATCACGTGAGGGGCCAAGAAGCTCGAGAGACCTAGTGTAAGGTCAAGTGGATCAAAGAATAGTATCTCCTGGCCGACATATGTCAGTGGCCAGACCAGTGTTTTGGACATGAATCGAGTAAACGATACACTGTTTTTGCTAAAGTAATTTATCCGGCCCCTTTGATAAGTGCCTACATCCACTGTCTATGAATATTATAGTCGTTATCATTCACTACATTTCAAGTAGTGTAGAGATGATCGGTTACGTAGCTGATTCAAAAAATTTTTTACTCTATATTTCACTAGAAATAAAACAAAAATGTAGTCCCAAATGTAGTCCTAGTTACTAATCAGTAGACTGCGAATTGTATGCATTTATGACAAAAATGGGTAAGCATAATATAAAGTAGTGGACACATTAAAAAGATTTAAGGCTGCCACCATATTGGTTTTAGCTTAGACATTTTTAAGAGACATTTTTATTTCGCTCCTGTGTTTTGCAACCAATGCAAATATTCTTTATTTTGCATAAAAATCCGCAGTCTACTAATCAGTAATTATTAAAAGAATTGTTTAACAATATGCCCGGCGTTGGGTAAACCCTCGTTACCGCTTTTCTCATCGAGATCCCCGAGGATCATCAAGCCAGCCTTCAGGTATCTTGGATATTAAGAGAAATTACCGGTGTTCCACGCATCAAGATCCCCGAAGGGTATCGACGGTGTTTCGTGTTCCCAGAAACTCCATCAATTAGCGGCACACAGAAGTCGTCGGACGTTCTGAAACTGAAAAGGAACGGGTCGCGGCGGCGTCGTCAGCGCGAGGCTCGCGTGTCGCGTTGGTACACGACGCGGCGGGCCGGCCCGGAAAAATTAAAATAACGACTTGATTTATTGGCGAAGTTCTCACGGTCGAGGAGCGAAAAAGTTTCCGGCTCTCTCATGGATGAGGGAGTGATTCTCTACCTTCTGCCCGGGCGTCTCGCTGCCACGAGAAAAGGAACTTTCCTCTCTTTCTAGGACCGGTTAGCACCCCCGGTGCCCCCCCCCCCCCCCCACTCCGGGCCTCGTCCGGGCGCCGTTCTTTATTCAAAGTTGTAATAACGTTTGGCAGATGTTTCTGATATAGTGGCGAAGCCCAGGGCCGTTTTATTCCGCGAACTTTTATCGAGTCAATTTAAGTTGCTGCCAGGGACTGCCGCGCGCGCGTCTGCGGCTCGCCTTCTCCCTTTTCTCTTTCTGCTCTGCCATCCCTCCGCAAGACCCCTACCCCACCGAAACTCCCTCCCCCAACGTTCTTCGTCTCTCGCCGTTTTCGCAGACCCCCGGCTTTCTTCTGGAACTTTGTATTTCATATTCATCGCGGTGCCGTGTGGCTCCTTCTCGCCCGACCGACCGACCGCCTCGCCCCCGTGAAAAACAACGAAAAAATGGTAACCCGGAACGCGAAGTTTCGGGCGGGCCGCGGATAGATTTTCTTAATTTTATGCGAGCCAGCCGCAACTTCGAAATTAGTTCGGCGTGATGTCGGCGAAACCGGGGCTGCGAGCGGCGTTTTCGTGGCTCGTTTGTGGGAATAAAATTCCACCAAGGCTAGTGTCCTCGCCACCGGATATCCCCCCTCCCCCCTCTTTCAAAGATCATCGGTTCAGCGAATTTTCGGATTGCATTTGTTAATCGCCTCTGTTCTTTATACCTCTAAACGCGTTGTATCTACCGGCGATTATTCCATAATTTTTCGAAGTCTTTACTAGATCCTCGAATAGGAAGTTTTTAATAGATCCTTCAAAAGCAACATTTTCGTTTAGGACTATTGTGTACAAAAAGATTTTTAAGCTTCCATTTGTTACAGCACAATTGTTCAAAAGCCTAATAGACTTCCGGTAGATAAAACGTTCACTATGCAACCCAATTTTCAACTCTATAAACTGTTACATCTTGATCTCGATAAATGTGAAAATAATGATTTCCAGGGCCGAGTGATTTTATTCTGCCACGTATAGATATTTAAATCACACTTTATTTTGCAACTATAAGATGTACCGCATAAATATTTGTACCTCTGCGGCCTGTCCGGAAATGTTTATGAACGACTTCGCGTACTCAACGAAATCATTCTACCGCTAATTTACGTTATCAATTCAGTAGAACGGGTGCATTTGTATGCCGACTGCAATTAACAAATGCATTTGCGCGTACAGATATATCAGAGATATGTCTTCACTTGTAAGTAACTGACTAATTTTTAAAAAAATGAAAAACAACATATACTGGAGATCAGTGTAATCGTTTCGTCGTCATGCACGAAATACAATAAAACTCGTAGTCGTATTGTGAAGGTTAATAAAATTATGCATATCGAACGCCAGCTTCCTGTAACGAGTACTATATAAATTCTGGCACACGTATTATGCCAAACTGGTATCGACACGTAGGGCAGGCAAATATAGCGGGGCTTAAACCTGCCGATGTAACTTTATTTCAGCTCACGTGCGAATCCAATCCAGGCATGATTTTCCATTTCAAATCGAGCGTATATCAAAAGTCGGGGCCGTCTCATCCATATCAATCGAAGAAGGGTATCGGCTTCTGTACCTGAATTACAATAATTCTTTGAATCTATATAAAAATTGTCAGCCAGCGTGATATACATAACGTAAGCCAGGAGGGCCCCCGATGCCTTTCTTCTTGATCATTTTTTTTTTCAACAAAATCGCTTTTGACACGGACATAAAGCAATCTGTACTGCCCAACGCTGACACGGATACATGGTAGATTGCTTTTTAAAGTGATCTTAATTCATTTTACGAAGAGCGGCTGTCGGACACTGAATAACATCGACAAATTTTTACATTTTTTATATTGTTCTCGACCGCACAACTGAGTACAATTTGACGGTAATTTTGTCCATGTGAAATTTCTTATAAATATAGTAGTAAGTTCCGTAGTACTAGGTTTTCTATTTACCCTCAAGTGGACCTCCAAAATGTACTTTAAAAATAGAATGATTCAGATCAATTGTATTTGATATTATATTTATGTTTGATTATAAATATAATATATAATTCGTTTTTATATTTTTATCTAAATGATAAATAAAAACGTAGTGAGATAGTAACATTTCATCTAAATCTAGAAATAGAAATACAAATCTAGAAATATAAAGGGGCTACATCGACCCTAATAATACATTTAAAGGTTGAAGGAGTCAATGATAAGAAATTTTTACGAATCAAATAAGATATAGGTTAACTGTTGTAAAATTAAATAATGAATTAGCTTGGAGTTCTACAATTCCTACTTGGATCCTTCTAAAGAGTAGCATAAAAAGATCTAAATACACTCCAAGTGCCGCCATCCCACATGGAGATATTTTTTCAATCGGTCACAACAATAATTAATTTTTCAAATTTAATTGAACTGTTGGCATAACTTGTCTTAAATATGTAAATAGTCACAATTTAGGCGAAAAATGTAAAAACGAAAATATTAATACTTAATAGGTTAATGTATAGCTATTTTTCAACTACTCGGCAAATGACCATTGCAGTAGAGGCCGAGCTCGAATATTTTAATCCAATTTTCCAACAAACGTTACTCAACTAACTTACCCGTTGCCACTAAAATAGTTTTATTATAAATTTACGCGGCTGTAGATACGTCGCATACAAGAAAGGCAGGTAGATAACCTAGAAAAATATTTCAATGAAAACTTGATATTCATGAAAATTCCTTTTATGGTTTTTAGAAATACTCAATACTGATGCAGCGTAATCATCATTTAAAAAATTTGTTCAATTGTCAGACTTAATAGAAAGAAAGATAAAATTTTATTAAAATGTATTCACGAATGCACTCTATACAAACATGATACTTGAAAAAACAACCTGTAAATTATTATTAAGCAATAAGTATATATAGAATTAAAAAATACGATTAGTGTGGTTATCTAAGGACAAGGTTCGCAGAGCGCATAAACTACATTGTTGCGTATCGGCTGAAAGCGATGTTACCAACAGATGATTGAGACCAAAAACAACTTCACCATACACAGCAAACTGCTAAATCTAAACACAGACTTAAAAAGATGATGTGCGTCACCGACGAGATATATATAAAGACTGCCAACCTTACGGAGAATGTGTCGCTCGAAAAATACGGTGTTTTCTATCGCCCTTTAGGATAGATTTTGGCTGAAGTAAGAAACAGAAGGCCAACGACGGTATCTCGTCGGTGCAGAAGACCACTAAGGAAATTCTCGTCGGTGAGAAGGCGAATCATCACGGAACCATATCGATTATGAAATGTTACCACAGACAAGATATAGGAGTAGACTAATCACCATATGGGGTTTCGTGTCTCGCATGTAAACAACTGGTTTTCCTACGCCCTCTACGTTGACGAACGATAAATGCTGGAACTAGATCCACAAGAATAATCAAATCTGGTCAAATACAAATGATTGACGAATTATGTATGTAATGTTATGACTATATGTTCAAATTATATTTTTTTATTTGATGTCAGTATGTTATATATATACAATTATATTTATCAATACAATATTAATAAATATAGATGCCACGTTTTAAAATTATAGAAATACAATTTTCATACATTTATTTTATACATTTCTCCATACTTATAATTATTATTCGCATTTATGATTATTCTTATAATTATAATTCGCCGTAATGAATGGTAATAATTCAAAAATATTCTTAAAATACATATCTACTTATTAAAACATTTCATGATGTACAGATGTTGTATTAAAATAATAATTTACATCATTTTAAAATAATTTACGTATAAAAATATTTTTTTCAGCTTGTCGGTGCACGTACTCCATAATCGCCACGATTTTTCGAAGGTTTCCGATAATCTGAGGAAAAAAGGGAAGATTTATTCGAAGCCTTCGAATAAAAGATACAGATACAAGATGAAAAAATGATTCCAAGTTCGAATAACTCCGCTTTGAATAAAAAAATTCTCTTTATTCATCTAATAAATCCTTGTCGAATAAAATTATTTATTCGATACTCGTCGAATAAAGATACTTTTTTCTTTCGAATCTTCGGAAATGGAATCAATATCTTTTATTCGAATCATTTATTACAGCCGACGCGCTACTCCCTATCCTCGCCGCGCTGCCTCTCTTACCTAAAGCCAACGCGCCCTTACCTACCTACCGGTACCGCGCTCTTGCCTATACCCGCTGCGGTCTCTCTCATACCTACAGTCGTCGCGCTACCGAGCTTGCCTACAGTCTCTACGCTTACCTACAGCCTCCGCGCTCTTCCCTATCATCGCCGCGCTCCATCTCTTACCTAGCTACTGTTACCGCGCTCTGGCCTATAGCCGCTGCGGTCTCTCTCTTGGAATATGTGTAGACGCAAGTATTGGGCATGTAGTGGGGACGATTTGCGCACCTATTCCCCATTTTTCTCGCATGTTTTGTGTATGTTTTGGGCATGTGAGGATCATATTTTGCGGGTGTTTTGCGCATGTTTTTAGCATGCTATGGGCATGTTTTGGACATCTTTTCTAAATGTTTTGGGCATATTTTGTGTGTGTTTTCCGCATATTTTGCGAGTGTTTTGCGCATGTTTTGGGCATGTGTGATACATGTTTGGCGGGTGTTTTGTGCATGTTTTGGGCATCTTTTGGAAATGTTTTGGGCATATTTTGTGAGTGATTTTCGCATGTTTTGCGACTGTCTTGCGCATGTTTTCAGCATCTTCTGGGCATGTTTTGGGCATCTTTTGGAAATGTTTTGGGGCATATTTTGTGAGAGTTTTCTGCATATTTTGCGAATGCTTTGCGCATGTTTTGGGCATGTGTGGATCACGTTTTGCGGGTGTTTTGCACATGTTTTGGGCATCTGTTGGAAATGTTTTGGGCATTTTTTGTGAGTAATTTTCGCATATTTTGTGTTTGTTTTCCGCATATTTTACGACGGTCTTGCGCATGTTTTCAGCATCTTCTGGGCATGTTTTGGGCATCTTTTGGAAATGTTTTGGGCATATTTTGTGAGAGTTTTCTGCATATTTTGCGAGTCTTTGGCGCATGTTTTGAGTATGCTATGAGCGTGTTTTGGGAATGTTTTGTAGGTTTTTTGTGCATGTTTTGGGAATGTTATACTTGTGTTTTGTACATTTTTTTTTACATGCAATGGGAACGTTTTACAGTTGTTTTGTGCATGGTTTGATGGTGTTCTGAACATATTTTGCGAGTGTTTTGCGCATGTTTTGGGGATGTGTGAAACATGTTTGGCGGGTGTTTTGTGCACGTTTTGGGCATCTTTTGGAAATGTTTTGGGGCATATTTTGTGAGAGTTTTCTGCATATTTTGCGAGTGTTTTGCGCATGTTTTGGGCATGTGTGAAACATGTTTGGCAGGTGTCTTGCGCATGTTTTCAGCATCTCTTGGGCATGTTTTGGGCATCTCTTGGAAATGTTTTGGGCATATTTTGTGAGAGTTTTCTGCATATTTTGCGAGTGTTTTGCGCATGTTTTCAGTATGCTATGGGCGTGTTTTTTGAATGTTTTGTAGGTTTTTTGTGCATGTTTTGGGAATGTTATACCTATGTTTTGCACATGTTTTTTTAAATGCAATGGGAATGTTTTACAGTTGTTTTGTGCATGGTTTGATGGTGTTCTGAACATATTTTGCGCGTGTTTTGCGCATGTGTTGGGTATGTATTGGGGACGATTTCCGCATGTATTCTCCATGTTTCTCGCATGTTTTGCATATGTTTTGGGCATGTGTTGAGCATGTTTTGCTGCTGTTTTTCGCATGTTTTCAGCATGCTATGGCCATGTTTTGGAAAGGTTTTGGGCATATTTTGTGAGAGTTTTCCGCATATTTTGCGAGTGTTTTGCGCATGTTTTCAGTATGCTATGGACGTGTTTTGGGCATCTTTTGGAAACGTTTTGGGCATATTTTGTGAGAGTTTTGGGAATATTATACAGTATTTTTACGCAGGTTTTATGGTCAGGCATAAAATCAGTAGTATAACTCAGCCACCTGTCAGGCATAAAATCAGTAGTATAAGTCAGCCATTGGTCAGGCATAAAAATCAGCAGTATAGGCCAGGCATAAAAATAAGTAGTAAATGCCAGGCATACAAATAAGTCATACGGGTCAGGCATAAAAAAATAAGTAGTATAGGTCGGGCATAGAATAGGTAGTACAGGCCGGGCATACAAAAAAGTCGTACAGGTCAGGCATAAAAATAAGTAATACAGATCAGACATACAAAAAAAGTAGTATAGCTCAGGCTCAAAAATAAGTAGTATAGGTCAGGCATACAAAAAATGGAGTATAGGAAAAGTATTAGCAAGTAAAGTAAAGTGGTAGCATGCTGAAAACATGCGCAAAACACTCGCAAAATATGCGGAAAACTCTCACAAAATATGCCCGAAACCTTTCCAAAACATGGCCATATCATGCTGAAAACATGCGAAAAACAGCCGCAAAACATGCTCAACACATGCCCAAAACATACGCAAAACATGCGAGAAACATGGAGACTACATGCGGAAATCGTCCCCAATACATGCCCAACACATGCGCAAAACACTCGCAAAACATGCACAAAATATGCGCAAAAGAAACGCATATCATGCTCAACACATGCCCAGAAGATACCGCAAAACATGCGAAAAACATGGGGAATACTTGCGCAAATCCTCCACCATACATGCCCAAAATATGCGCAAAATATGTTTGGGACACCCGCAAACCATGGACAAAACACCCGTAAACCATGCCCACAACATGACAATAGCATGTACAAAACTTGCGTCCACCTTAAACTAGCTAAAGGTAGACCAAGGCAGGCCAGTGATATCCAGTGCAACTCTGGAGGATCCCTTGTCAACTCGAAGGAATTCAAGAGTAGTCCGGGGTGGTCAGGGTGGGCCAGAGCAGCTCTGGAGGACCCCTCTGGTCAACTCAAAGGTCCTTCAGCCTTCTGGTCCCCGAGCAGATCCGCTCCGTCTGGAGTGCGCACCACGACTGACTGAGTGCGGCCGCCGAGATCAGTAGCGGGGTACGCGGTGCGCAACTCCCCCACCCCAAACTAACTTCGCTAGATATCGATCGCCGCGATAGTAATTGTTGATAAATTTGTTATTTCTGGTTACTTAATGTTTATAACAATTTCTTTTGGTAATGGTATCAACAAGCAATCCCTTGACCATCTTGCCATCCAATTTTTTAGTAAAAATACCTAATAGAACCCGAGATACAGAATATTTTTTAAGCAATGAATATCCGTACGCATTAATTTATCGTACGAAGTTCACTGTTAAATCTATTATTTCTGGCCGTTTAATGTTTATAACAATTGCTTTCACTAATGATATCGACAAGCACTCCCTTGACCATCATGCCATCTAATAATTTAGTAAAAATAAATTATAGAAACAGAGATACACAATATTTTTTACTCCATAGATATTCGCACGAATTAATTTATCGTACGCAATTCACTGTTAAATTTATTATTTCTGGTTGTTTAATGTTGTTCGAAATCATTGCAGGCATTACCGGTAACTCCGGTAACGCAAAAACCAAAAAAGTTTATGGCATCCATATAAGAACTGCCTCGGTAGAACCGTGTCCCGACGTTCACAATAGCTCAGCCGGTCGAGCTCGAAGCCGGACCCGGGTGAACAAACGCAGACGTAAACATTTGTTTACATTTGTCGCGAGGCCATCGCTTCGCATATTCCAAAATATCAAATCCGCTGCCCGCCGTCCTTGACTCGCGTAATCTACCGCCTTACCATCTCGCCAACCTCACCTCCTGTTATAATATATTATTTAATGTCATACAGTCGACGCTTACTGTCTGTCCTTCCCAATTGCAACTTCCACACCTTCTTCCGTCGAAGAAAAGAATAATCGCAATAGAGAATAATAAATTTGTAAGATTACTAGAAGTTCTTACAAATAGAGAATAATATCGAGCTAATAGCTGCTTATTTATAATTTGCGATAACATTGTAAAATATAATTTAAGACTTACTAATTATAAAAACTTGTGTATTTAATTGAATTGTGTCAGAATTTATTTTAGGCTACATCGGGATGGGCCAAGGTGGTCCTTAAATGCTTTCCTTGTTTTCCGCTGTTCCACCTTCAGCTTCTTGGTAAGCTCCTTTGAATTACTCACCGAAAAACACAGTTTTTGTTTCGAATTAACTTATCATTCAATGATCGTCGTCACCTTTTTTCCTGGATTTCTAATTGAAATTTGCTTCTGAACTTTTCAAAAGTTCCTTTTCTTAAAATTGATATTTTTTGCCTGAACTTGGTATTCCTTCGATCGGAGGTCTTTCCATTTACTATAGGTGTATGTATGGTCTAAGTTTCGCGTGGATCTAGTTGCAACATTTATCGTTCATCCGAGTAGAGGGCGTAAGAAATCTAGTTGTTGTTAACGATGTCGGTATTTCAGATCGTGAGACACGAAACCCCATATGGTAATTGGTCTAGTCCTATACCTCGTTTGTGGCAATATCTTGAAACCAATTGAATGGTCTCTATCGTCCTAAGACCTTACCTACCGCCAGTTACGCAGCAGATCTTTAAAAATCAATGTCTAACAACTTAGAATTTCTTAAGAAATTGCTCCAGAGCGATAACAAACCAACAAATTACTTTGAGCAATATAATCCGACTACTTCCCTCAAGGCTGTTATTTAAAATAAAATTACTAAACTACTCTCAGACAGATCATAGTCATTAAAAATTCCAAGGCTCGCAGTAGCTGGAGCATTAATAGAAGATAACTTCCTACTGGCACAAGCGTAGTTGTTCTTTCGTACCTTCAAGTTTCGTACCTTCAAGCACATTGAGGGGCGAATTGAATCCGAAAATCGAAATTTACAGATTTGGTGACGCATGAGAATCGTATAAGTTGAGATATGATGATTTTGTCCCTGTGATCACAATCGCACGTTCGCATTCCATCGCGAAAGATGCAATCTCTGACCGCCAAACAGATGGCTGGAGGTCATTATCCCTTATCTTGCCCGTCTGGTCAATATTATCGACCCTGACAGCGACTGCAAGAGTTCCGTGGTTGATTCACGATTGTTCCCATAGAAACGTACACTCGCGATCGAATCGCGGCCGCGCGTACCTTCCCTTTGATACGGGCATATGTGTAGGTACCCGGGCAAACCTTGTACGGTCTTGCGGGTCTACCGCAGTCTCAAATATTGACACGACCTACGATGAACCCAGGCATCGTCTCCTGATGTCCCAGAGTTCTGAACCTAACCGAAAGTTCGCGCCGGAAGTCGTTACGCTCCGGAAGATCGGATGCTCGCCGCTGATCGGTGCTAGAACAGCATGTAGGTAAAACCGACGTGCCATCCCGGGGACTGGATGATGTAGGCTATTTTTTCTTTTTCGTTTTCCCCGTATCCCTTTCGTTCTACCGTATCCATTATCGACCGAGTGAAATTTCTTCTTCTTTTTCTTTCTTTTTTTCGTGCACATTCGCGTCGCGCGCAAAGAATGATCGGAAGGACGTCGTTAGTGGAACAAAAGCGGATACAATGGGCGAGAGAAAGAGGTAAGTTTCGGAGTTCCCGAATCGTTCGAATAGTCGATGTTTAGACGGTAGTCTTAGCAATCTGTTGAATCCGATGTGTTACAAATCGTGATCGGATGGTTCCTAAACGCCTGTCTCGCATTCGGCTCGCGTTAGATTGACGTGAAACTTATTGTTAGACGCCGAAACGGTTTCGTTTGCGAGAGTTCGTGCAATAAATGTATGCATTGCGAATATATTATCGATGTGAATTATTATGACATGCTGTCACGCGTGTATCGAGTTTGATGTGCGCGACGGTAATATTAGTATTAGAACGATTGACATTCTGCATGGTATCGTTAATAATTTATGCGAATACCGTAGAAGAGATGGCGCGACTCAGCGGGAGTTGGGGATTTTTGAAAAGTAACGGCAATATCCGCAGCAACGTTCGGTGAGTATTTCCCACAAAAGGGATAAAACACGATAGAATTCCGTAGTACATTCATTTTATTCCCGTAGAAGATTTATATACTCTATTTCAAATAGCAGCAGTATCGTTTACAATTGTTCAAACAACAATACGACATGGTAATTTTCGATCATTTAAATTATAATCCCATCCCAGAAATGAAAATAATAAAAATATTATTCATTAAAAATTAATTAGCATTGAAATAATGTCCTTGAAAATTTATCAAATACTTAAACTTAAATAATACACAACCTTATTGTCTGCCCTTTGCTCTCTGTTTCTACTTGTCATAAATATTATCTATGAATGAAACTCTTATTGAAAACAGACATTAATTCGAATTAAAGGACTCTACTTGTTGTAAATATTAAATAAGTTGAATTTAACTGGTATTGGAAATAGGCATTATAATATTGCAATTATACATATATAGTCGTCTAAATAAGTAGGAGTAGCGTGTGATAGTCAGATGCATTAGACAACTGTATTATTCAGACGTATAATCAACTGCTAGTATAACTCTTGAAATTCTTTGAATTGAGCTTCACGAGAACGAAGCTATAACTTCACAGGAATAAGTTAATAATAACACTGTAAGGTTGTCCAAGGACTTACGACACTTTCGGAAAAGTCTTTGTCATACAAAACAAATAGAAAAATTACTTCTCCTTCTTGACTTGTTGATTTCGGTAAATTCACATTTAGAAGTTCATTAAGTAGCCATGCTATTAAAGAAAACTACTCGTTTTTTATTTTTTCTCTTACGAATATCGAATAAACTCTTTTAAGTAGAAGGAGATGGCGAGACGATAGAATATCACGTTAAAATCTAACGAAAAAACGCGATCGTACTTAAAAAATTCAAATAATGAATGCGCGAATTGAAAGTTGCAGAGCATTATAGATGGTTAATTCAAATGTTCAATAGTTAGTGCGTTTTTAAAAGAATATATGAGCAATTGAGCGTTCATAAGAATTCACGAGGTTAAAGAAACTGATGTTTGAACAGTTGTTAGCAATGCCGTATCCGCGTGCAACTTAGTCGACCAGAACCGTCTAGTAACCGTGTTTAAAAGCAGCCCATGGGTCTTATCGACCCGTTAGATAAATCAAATACCTCGACCCTTTGTACAGTTCATAATAAAACGCGTAACGCAACAGCTACCCGGCCGGCGCAAGAATGTCCTTGGCGGAAACGAAGGACAGACAGGCGTCCTCGAAACCTTTCCGTGCCAGCGGCCATTACGGAAGCACCGCTAGCCTGAAGAGTCTCGCGATCGAGAGTTCCGGAAACGGTGTCACGAGCCTAAAGTGTCTCGACTGCAATGGTGGTAGCTTGATAAATCTCCGCGAGCAACCGGATGTGTCGCAAATCAGGCACAGAAGCCCGAGCCTACCGCCGATTTACAGCAAGGACCAGCAACAATATCTCTGCCAGGTCAGTCCGCACGGAACGCTTACTCCTAGTCTCTGCTAGAGGAATAGAACTATGTTAGGTGCAGATACAATCGGTAATTTTCACCATTTTGTTCACCTTTTTCTCCCCCAAATCTCATTAACAACTAGATTTACGAAGCACTAGATATGACTATTTTACATTACTTTATAAAAATAACGAGACTGTATAGTAAAAATCAGAAATAGAAATTGAAGAAATTACAGTTGTAGTAAATTTATTTTGTAATAAGGAGATTTTCTAAGAATGTTGATTTAACAATGCTAGTATTTAGTAGAAATATCAATTTAATAGCGGTAGAGTACACGATAGAAAGTACATGTTTATTTTTTTTTTTATTTTGTGACAGGTTACAGTCAACAACTTCGATTAACCTTGAGTAGTATGAACCATGTTTAGTCAGACTCCGAAACATCATACTGGCGCTTTTCTAAAATTCCGTAAAAATTGTTCACAATAGTTACAGAAACTTTGTATTTGCAGCTGTTGTGCAATACAGTTGTAAAAATTATTATACAGAAATTTTATTGGGGTCATAAAAGACCCTGGGACATCATTGCAGGGTTAATAGAATGATTAATAGAAACATGTCGAAGGCTCCCAGTCGAAGGTCTGAAAGATATGTGACTTCAAAAATAATTTATACGAATTATCACTGTCTATTACCGTCACGATAGATCAGCTACCAATGGCAACTTGCCGTTTATAACCAATAAACTTGCGAACGTATAATTTCCTGTTGAATTATTCTGTTCAATGGCAGAATAACAAACGAGAACGGGTTTTTAATTGCCATTGCGAGGACTATGCTGAAAGCTATACGTGACCACTTCTCATTCGTAAGGGGGAAAGCAAAAGTAAGGCAGTCTGGCAAATCGATTCTTATCGTAGAGTTCAGTCACCCCTTGTCTAACGATTATACATACATATTGCACGTACACGAAACTTCTAATGACCAAGTTTCTCAGAAAAGGCACAAACTTTTAATCTATACCAATTTCTAAATCTCGAGTTCCATAATATAACTTCGCAGAGATTATCTGTCTTATGAATTACACTTACACGAGCACAAAGTGCTGAATTACATTTATTATAATATGTAAAGGTCAACCTGACGTAAACAACGCGCAATCTTTGCTGAAACACGTAAGTTTTAAACTTCCACATTTCATCCGCTTCAACATGATTATTTTTGCTCAGGATCATTTCAAGGTCAAAAAGGTGGTATCCACTAAATTCAGTTTTTTGTTATCTATTATGCTATCGTAAAAAAATATACTATTCCATTTAAAAAAACATCGGTGACCTTGAAATTTCATTACAAAACACGACATAAAAAATTTTTTTCTTCACCGTTATAATGCCCCCTGCAATAGTGTCACTTTGTCCTATGAAGGTTTTCGATAGGACTGTAAAGATATTTAGGTGTTCCCATTTATGTGGGACACCCTGTATAGTCGAGTCGGAAAGTAAGATGTTAATTTACTTTCCAAGTCGACTGTACCGTTTCTTTGTATATTTGACCGCTTTAAATGAGATTGGACTTTCTATGCCACAAAACTATCTTACAGTGGTCGCATTACAAACGATTCTATAGGTCCTAAAATTAGAACTCATGAACGATAATCTCGAAAGTCGATATAAACCCTGTCACGGTTTGTCGTCCCTGTCTCGAACTGGCACAGCAGAAATCATACACAGTGTATATGTATACTACACTTCCGTGGTAGAGGAAACAGGATTTGAAGATTGATGAAAAGCACAAAGTGGCTGTTGAGTCACGCGAGATTCCTTTGCTCCACGAATACATCAGGTTTTTCCCCGTTCTTTTTTAGAATCAACAACGCGACTTTGACGTCGAAGGATTGCGTTACCAGGCGGGAAAGCTTCAACAACAACGCGACCATCGGTCTTGCAATCGTTACGAGAATTCCGAAAAGAACCATTGCGGCCTGCAGAACGAAGACCGCGAGGGGGAGACTTCCGGTTATGCTAGCGACTCCGTAGACGCTCCGGTGTCGGCTACAGGAAGTAAGAGAACATAATTTCCTTAACCCCTCGCCCTGTGAATTTCTTTACATTTACAATGGTTCAAACTTCTTTGTCGTTTATGATTTCTTAGGAGAAAAGAATTTATATTGTTTGTGGTGTTATCGTTCCAGTAGTCAATCATTTAAGGCCAGTAGCCATCTTAAGCATTGTTATTATTAATGTGCGATTTTCCAAATGTTTTATAATATGAAGACACGAGGCTACATTGGAAGTGAGGAATAGGCTGAGCCCTGTGCTCATTTCAGTGTAAATATAATAATTTGTAAGTCGATAATTATTTTTAAACAATGTGTTATTCCTATATATTTATTAATGTTTAGATATCGATTATAGGGAAGAATTTTATTTTAGTGTAAAAGAAATTAGCAACATACATATTTAACACTAAAACTACCGAAGACGCCACTAAAAAAATTTCTCATAAAAATATTTTGTTCCGTCCAGTAGTTCCAGTAGTCTGACTCAATATTATAGAGAAAGGGGTGAAAGTAAATGTTCAATTTTATTTATGTTTGTGAGACTTATGACACACGTTTTACACTAAATATTTTTTATTACTGACAAAAGAAAATAATTTAGTACAACCGATTTGTACGGCTTCATTGTAATTTATATACAATATTATAATTTACAGTATGATTTAATTTTTTGTCGTTGGCGACACGAGTGATCAGAGACAGAAAGGATTTCTTTGCTGAGCATCTTGTAATTTTTTATGTACAATTAGCCATCAAAGGGTACCGTGTTGGTCAATCTGTTAAATGTTGTGTTCGGTAGGGTAGTACATGTGATTTTTCGTTTTACATTAGCCTTTTTGCCGGACTGCAAGCGACCAGGAGGAGACATGATCGAGAAAACTTGGCAGAATCCTTACTTTACCACGCCTGAGAGTTCGTTGCCACCATCGAGGAGATTATCTGATGGTAGGATTGGCGAACTTAACAGGCCAAGGTGGGGCAGTGTCTGGGGTCAGGAAACCACACGAGGAGATCCACCCCCGCCTTCTTGGCTTTCGAGATTAGGACACTCGAGTCAAGTACGAACATTCGACTATTACGTCCAATTTGTGCTCTTATAGACTAATTTGTCTATATCAGTTATCCTCGGTCTTTTTGCTCTGCCACCCAGTACTTTTGGATGCAGTAGCAGCACGGTCCAAATGTTTACAGTATTAAATATTTACCGCTTGACTAGTTTCAAGGGGGATCCCCCCTAGTAGTGGGGAAAAACTTTGGACAGTTACGGTAAAGATCTTTGCGACAGTTACAGAAACAATACTGTATATTATACAAATCAATGAAATTATGGTCACGAAACTAACCACGGTATGGTCTTATGCCCATCTAGGTGTTGGTCATTAATCACGAAAGTGCAAGCAGTTCGGATAGTTCTACAGTGGGCACAACTGGTTCAGACCCTAACAAAACCTATCTTCGCGGTCAGAATATCCCCGTGGACGCGGACATTCTTCAGGAACGGGAAGCGAAGAGGCAAAAGGCCTTGGAGTTGCAAAATGCGATTAAAAAACAGCTCGAAGAGAAGGACCGACAGAGGAAAGAAGAAAAGGAGAAAAGGCTGAGAGAAGAACGTTTGGAAGAGGAACGAATCCAATGTGAAAGAGAGAAAGAACAAAAAAGGTACCCACCATTTTACGTTTGAGAATTAATTCAGGAGCTTTCACGAGTGATGCGCGAGAATACACTTATTGTAATTATTGTAATTCCTCTAAGGGGACATTGTAAGTTTAGCATAGATGGCTCCGAGTGCAAAAGGTTAATAGTTGTATCTGCATCAGATTCGAGGAAGAGCAGAGGAAATTGAAGGAGAGGGAAGCCGCGAAATTCAGACAAGCCGAGGCGATGCGCGAGGTGTTGGAGGCCGCGGAACGTCTGGCCAAAGAGCAGAAGAAGAATCGTCGTAAACGCGACGACAACAACGAAGACACTGCCGTCAGCTCTTCCAGAAACTTTGACTCGAACAGTTCGAACGGGAGCCAATTGGATCAGGACTGTTCGAGCGAGAGGACTCAGCAGAACTTGTCACCTAGCAGCGACGCACAGGACACGAAGAAAGACGAAGACGCGTCGAGCGAGAAAGTAACAGGAGGAATCGACGACGGAGAAAAGCTGCCGAATCTTTCAGAAAAATCGGTGGCGGGCGCGAACGAGGTTAAGTCGGTCCAAGTTCCTATTAGCAAAGACGTGGCCATAGTGTTGAGCGGTAGACTGGAGGACTCCGAGTTACTGAACAAGGCCAACCTGCAGTTGGTGAATTTGGTGTTGACACCGTCGCCAAGGAAACTGGAGAACAGCTGTTCGAGCAATCTGCTCGTGGGTTTGAACAGTCTCGTGCACAGTATTGGAACCTCCAGGATCCCGTCGACGATCGTAGAGAACAGATTGCTCACCCCTAGCAAATACAGAGTGGCGAACGGCCGAGATTTCGGCACGCAGACCGACGTTGAAAACGATCTCCAAGATTCTCGCGAGGATCTACGGGACATGACTATGAAGAACGTTACTATGAAGGACCGCAAGGACGCGACGAATACTAGTAAAAGGGACATTGAAAAGTGAGTCGTAATATGATGCATTGAATCGCTTCAAAAACTTGAAGGAATCGTAGCGGATATTATTCTTCTGTCTTGCGAATAGTGGTAATTATTGTTTCATTTCGTTTTGCAAATTTTTCGATTTTTCATTGCACGTTCAATCAGGGGAACAGTTGCTTTGCGTTGTGTACGGTATCGGGCACGATTCTTTATTGATTTGCATGCACGAACACTCCTAATCGTTGTATAGCATTAGGTCGAGTAATCAGTGATTACCATCAATTTGTCAATAAAACAAACAATAATAATATCTTATCCAATTGTTCTTTGCCGGGCAGATCGAACATGATGAATCATGATAACATGTTTTTAAAAAAAAAAAGGAAACAGGAATGATTTATGACTCGACCTTATCTATAGTTTTACATACTTTGTGTAAAACTCGAAGCTTTGTAATTCTGTGAAGCAGCTAAAAATAAGAATAACTTTTTAACAGTCAAGTTGAATTGTCGATTTCTTAACATGTCATTTCTATAAAAAACAAAATTATTCGAAGAAGGTGTTTGTGTTTGGAAAAGCTTTTAAAACAGCTTCGGAAAATCGATCGAAATCATGCTGCATGCATGTGGCTGCTTTATGAATCCACAAAGTTTTAATAATTGATAAACGTGCGTCTATTTAGAAACAACGACATAAGATACTCAGCAGTTTCTAATATTTTCACATTGCTGCCATTGAATTATCTTATTGTCCGCCATACATATTCTCGCCAATAGACGTTCTTGCAAGTGCATAATGATTTTCAAACGTTATTGTACGCAACGGTTTCCTTATGATTTTAAAGGTCCACAAACGAAGGTCCTGTTAAAAGTCATCTCCGATCAAAATCTCAGCCTAGAACGACTATTAAGTCTAGACCGCAATGGAACGCTAATAGGTAACAGTCTGGGTTTTCATTGAGCTATTGAATTATTGAAATCGAATATAATAAATGGTATTTCCTAGACCAGGAACTCGGTATCGAACGCAGAGCGAGAAAGACCCTCATTATCAACGACGGTTGCGGATGAGGAGACGGCAAGTTGAATCCAGCGATGAAAGATCTCGGTACTCTAATGATTTTCACTGTTCCAATAAAAAAACCTTTGATAGCTATATTGATTTTTCTTTAAATAGAAAATTATTATACTTTAACCCGTTTTACTCGAAGTTATTTTAACTTCGAAACACATACTGAGTAAGGGAACCAATTACCGTGGGGGTACCATTTACAGTGAATTCTCGATATATGTCAGCAACGCGGGTCTTGGTGTCGTTTATCCTCCAGAAGTTGTATTCTCGGATCCGCGCCGAACGTAGAGAAGGACAGCGAATCTGGAGTGACGTCAGTCATCGAGGAGTCACCGAGAATTCACTGTACTGTGCCTACGTTAATTATACTTATTTTTAAAGCATAACAAATACTAAAAAAGAGATATACAACATATATTAACTGATTTTAATGAAAGAGCAATTTAATATCTTTTATTTTTGTAATAATTATGCTTTAAAAATAAGTTAAACAATATAGGCACAGTAATTGGTACCCCCACGGTAATTGGGACAATACTTCGTATAACATAAAATATTTCCATTCTATATAATTTTTTTTTTCATTTCATGCACATGAAATTCAGTGTAATTTTTAACAAATTTAAGAAATGTCAACAAGCTCAATAATGCGAAAGTAACTTTGAATATGGTGATTTTTTGTGTTCTTAGACCTTCTATCTCTGTTAAATATTGAGTACCAAACGTAAACACGTTTTCAGGTCACCGTCTCCCGACAGGAGGAAACTCGTGAACACAAAATCGAAAATACGATCTCTAAACAGGCAAAAAGTGAAGCTCGACAGCTACGACGCAGACCTATCGATGGACAGTTTAAATTCCATCGTACCACTACGAACTGATAAGAACGGAAGAATAACTATCGAGGACAATAGATGCGAACGAAGTGATAAAGTTCGTTCGACGAACGATCGCGTTAATGAGACTGATAATGTCAGACAATCGGAGCATGAGAATTCCAATGTCTGGTGCGGACAAGAAATTTTGTCGAAATTGTCCACATTGAAAAATGTATTTATCTCATACTAAATCGTGATGGGCGACGACGGTATAATTTGATCTGTAATGAAAATATTTTCCAGGGACTGTTGATGAAGCAAATCGAATGGAATTCGGAGAGATGCTTGGTTTCACCCGCGGCATCCGAAATCTTTTAAGGATAACCAGAAAATCGCGCCGTTTCGCACACTATCGTTTTATTTCATTTCGTTTTTGTAGAGTGTACGATTGTGCATAAAAAGAAAGAGAGAGAGAGAGAAAGAAAGAGAGAATGAGATGTAAAGGAACCGGAGAGACTCGTAGTACGAGGAATGACGGCTGAACGTTTTTCTTGGATTGCAGATGTAAATAATGGCGTTTGAGCTCGAGGATCTCCTAAAGGAAGATAAGAAGGACGCAAATTTATTGCCTGACCTAAGTAAAGCAACCTGTCAGTCTCAGGAGGAGTTCCGGCGACTGCTCGAAAACTGTCCCGAGTTTAAAATTAAGCCGGACAAGGTTTGAACGATGGAATAATTCAAAATTCAAAATTATTATACAGAACGCCACACCTAAATCACTTTGATTAAACTGCCAGTCAAATTACTCATCTTCTTCATTCTTTGCTTTTCTCCTGCTACTTGAAACAGAATATTTTTTTATGAAAAATATTAATTGAGTCCAGGTGCGTACAGTTGAAAATAGAAAAACATTTTGTTATGGAAATTAAGTGGTACAAGAAAGTAACTTTTTGAGCACAGGTGATCTTTTTATATCGTTAAGTTAAGAAAGAAAATGGCTAAATAAATACAGTAAATTTCTTAAATTAATACTGTAAAAAATTCTCGTCAGCCAAAAAAGTTTATTGTTTCGTAACACTCAATTTAAAAAAAAAACTTCATTATGTTTTTCCTAGTTTCCGTGTCAATTGTATACAGCCATACCCTGTGCGTACAAAGTTTTCGAAATATATGAAATCCTGTAGATCAGGCCTGGGCAACTGGTGGCTCGCAAGCCACATACGAGTCCTCTTCCCACCAGTGTCGCCAGATGAGGGGAGGGAGCGCGAATTGAGGAGAAAAAGTTACCCCCTATTTGCCAGTACCGGAGTATACTCGACAGAGACGGCACGCGCCACGTGACAGGGCGGGAAGCGTGGGTAACAGGACGGTAGAAAGGGAAATTAGAGTAGGGGGACAAGTCTTGATCTGGCGACACTGCTTCCCACTGCTGAAACCCCCTACCATGCTTCTATGGAGTGCGGGAGAAGGGGCGGGATTCTGGGAACCTATATGGGTTATCTACAGGACCGATAAAAGACGGTAGAATAATATGGAATGGCCAGTGGTGGGGGAACCTGTATACTTGTGGTGGGGGTTTGTGAAGCGACGGCGGGAAGAGGTGCCCAGGCCTGCTGTAGATCCCTAGTCGTGTTGACTAGATAAAAATTGTAAACGTAGGTAAAAAAAGATGATGCGAAGGTGCGCGATAAGGATTTTTCCTGCAAACCAACGAAGAAAGAGTTGAAGATATTCGGAAAGGAATGGAATTATGGAAATCCCGTACCGCCGGATATGAGGGTCCTGAATCTTCGAGAACTACAGCAGGTTGCCATTGACTGGAGGATGTTGACGCCCATCAGGCCAAAGCAACGTCAGGACGAAGAAATGTTTTCGAGATTGGTATTCACATTATTTAATACAACTGCCCTTGCGAAAAGAAACATTATTACATACAGGGTGTTCGACTCCAAGTAGAAAATTAAAACGTTGGTTCTTCGTGACAACATAAGACGAGAATGAACAATAATAAAATTGTGATTTTGGCTTCATTTTGTAGTTATTAAGAATTAAGTATCCGCCTAAAATGCGGCAACCCAAGCAACACAGGCGTACGTTGCGTACGTCATAGATACTCACGGCAGTCCACCTCTGTTGTTCGGGTTGCCACATTTTAGGCGGATTTTTATATTGTCTTGGAGAACCATCCGTTAAATTTTCTCCCACCTGTAGTCGAACGCCCTATATAAAGTAAAGATGAATAATGTGCTATTTATTTCATTTATATCGAACAAAGAGATGCATAAAATCAGATGCAGATTTGAACACTTTTCGATACAAAGCTTACCAGTAAAAGACGAAACGATTTAAGAAACAAAAATTGTTGTTCAAGTATATGTAAAAAGCATTTATATAGGGGAAAAAATATGTTCTACCAAGTTTATCTGCGTTCTTCTGGTTCACAGGTGGAAATGGGAAAACTCGAAGCAAAATCGATCGCCAGGGAGCGGCGATCGACCGCAAGTCCCATCAGACGCAGCAAAAATCGGGCTGGCATAATCGAGAGCAGCGTTAAAATTTGTCCCGAGTGCGAAGAGGAATTCTGTTTCGGTGAGTTTTGCGGCGATGTCCTTTACGACTCGTTTATAAGGGTCACCGTCACGACCCAGCAGCCGAAAGTGAAAGTGTCCGCCGACACCGAGGCGATAATAGCCAACATGGATCGCAAGAAAAAACGTAAGAGAAAGAAAAGAATCAAAAGCAAAAGCAGAACGTCTAGGAAAACTGCCAGGTTGCTGATTCGAAGTAAACGGAAGAAATCTTTAAGTAACGATTTAGACAGGAGAAGCAGCACCGATCAGATCGATCGAAACGGGCGCGACACGATCACGATCAAACCATTCAAAAGGAAGTGTAGCAAATATACTAAAAAAGGATTGCGAAAGTAATTGCAACACACCGCAGGAAAATGTATAATAATTACCACGGAATATTGATATTCATTAAATGTTACTTTTTTTTTTGTGAAACTAACTCGAAATCTGGTAACGAATGTTTAAGTAGACGAAATAATTGTTGAAATAAAGTATGATAATCATCCACATGTGTAAAATAGGTATATGCTATAAACACGTAAAACAATGTTGTGCATCGGTAAGATTTTCTAAAGCGAAATTTTTAAAGTTTTAGAAAAAAGTTTCTAAATTATTTCGTCGACATTATGTTTATTGGAAATGTTTACTCAATAAATATATACGTACTTACAGTATGTTTGAGGATTTTATCATTCTTGTACGTTCAGTTCGTGCATCGTATAAATTTGTACTACGAATTTTGCTGCAGTTTGTATAATGAATAAACGGTATATAAAACGATTCTTATCACTACCTGTTGATTCAGAAATTTTTGTTTGAAACGTGTTGCTCGAGATTCGAAAGAAAATATAGATCACGCAACGCAATTTTTTTCTATCGTGAAACAAAAGCAAAAAAAAATAGAACGATGAAGGAAGAATCGATGAAAAAGTAATATAAAAAAAAAGGAGTTGTGAATGTTTTATTATTTGTCTATATTCTGTGGTCCCTTCAAACAACATATTCTACATTGAAAATCGTCAGCACGGAGGAGAAACCATAGCCCTCTTTTGTACAATGTTTTCGAACTTTCGATGGTAATTCAATATGTACAGAAAACAGTGTAACGACAATAATGGGCGGGTACATATTGAATGGTTGCAACTGAAAGCTGGAAAAATATAATTTTTATTCATTTACCTGTCTTTCTTTCTCTCATTCTCATTCTCTTATTTACCTTGTGTTCCAAACCCACTTATTCTCTATCTCTTTTCCAAAATGGCCGCAACGAAAGACGCACGCGCAAAAGGAGAAACGTTCTGCTGTCACGCCTCGGTTAATCGAATGTCAACTTTGATTTTTCTTTTTTGTAGCCTCCAACGACTTTTGAATTCGTTTTAAAAATAAATTCGAAATTTTTTCATTCGCAATACGCGACTTCCGCAAACAGAATATTTCTCTCTTCGATTAATATATTCCGATTATACTTTCCACGAACCTCAGAAGAAAGTTTTCCTTATAGTAATTTCGCTTTTTTTCTGTTTTCTCTCTCGCATTCTTGACACAGCTTAACATTAATATTACATCGTATCCTTAGTATTGAGAGTAGAGTTGAACGAAACACACCCATTTTACACAAACATGTTTATACAAGATATCAGTAACATTAATGCTAATTAGTACGATGCGTTCCTTACATATCGTTGCAACTACAGCACACCTTCCGGATGAATAAAGTATTACAGGTCGCACAGAACTAACGACGTTTCCGCTTCACAGGATAATGTCCGAAATGTCTTAACTCTGTGCTTCGTTTCGTTCACGACATTTCAATTATAACCGGAGTCCCATGCGTAGTATTGCATGCGTTAGGCCACTACAATCTAAATTAGAGTCCCGGTTTCGTTTCTCGATGATGCATGTGTGTAGGATGTCCCACCTATCTTCAGTATCCAGAATATCCCATTTATTTCTTCTGGAAAAAATGGTGAAAATATTTGGAGCAATTATATTCGAGGAGCAACCCCAATGGTAGGTAATAGCGACAGATAAACTCATAACAATTGAGTAATGATGATTGAAAGATTAAATTAGTGAAGAGAAACTAACACAGGCCTGGGCAACTTGTTCCCCGCCGTCGCTTTACAACCCCACCACCAGTGTACAGGCTCCCCCACCACCCATGCTTTTATCTCTTCTGGAGCCAACCTCCTATGTAGGTTCCTAGCCCCCATCCCCTTCTCCCACACTCCATAGGAGCATGGTGGGGGGTGTCAGGAGTGGGAAGAAGACTCGCATGTGGGTCGCGAGCCACCAGTTGCCCAGGCCTGAACTAATAGATGAATATCTACAATTAATATTGGCGATTGATATCTTGATCAATATCAAGATTAAAAGAAATTTGTTTACCTATCATGAGATTTGCCTCCTCCAACCGATCTCTACTATCTGACATTTTTTCTATCATAAAAAATAAGCGAGATATTTATGATCAGGTAAGGTGCAAGCCACCCTGCACGCGCCAGTAAAACATGGTGACTTACAAGAAAATATTTGTCTTCGCCTGAGGACAGAAGTTGCGAAAAGAAATCATGGTAGATACAGCAGTTACAAAAAGGTAACTTTAAAAAGCACTGGAATTTATAATTTTGCTGAACGCTGATCGGCATAATGAAATGTCCTTGAAATTTGATCGATCAAGTCAGGAAACAAGTAATAGAATGAAAAAGACATAATGCTGCTAAATTTTGTTTTGGACAAAAGTAAATATGTTTCACAGTTTCGAACTATAATTCACATTTTGTATTTAACAGGACATAACAATCCAGTATTACGTCATCGATAGCACAAGTGTTAAACAGAGAAGCAAACAAATTCCAAAACGGCCTTGGGCAGGCCAGATGAATTTCGATTCGATTATAAAATTACACGACAGCAATAGTTCCGTAATAATTTACACGAATATTCAGTTACGTGTTGAACAATAAATTGATCGGATATAAGTTTTATTCAAAATATGTATAATATCGTTCAATAAATGCACCCTCGAAAACCTCCAAAATTCCCGGATGTATAATCCGGGAATAACTTTCCGTTCCTTTTATAATTCTAACGTTACGCGAGTTAGAAGAATATTACATATAAAAATATGATGGTATTAAATACACTTAGCTCGCATTATTGGCGAGCTGCACGGATAGTTGTGATCATTTCATTTAAGTACCCCAAGAATCCTTCAATATATAGAAACATTCTTTGCGAAATAACCGATGTTCATTTGTAACGTTATGCCAAGGAACTTTACAAAAAAAATGTTATCGCGTAGCAACCTAATATCGTAAAAGTTGGTTCGATTCGCAGATGAAAAATACTAATAGCAAAAGGTTTTCTTTACTTTCCCTAAGCAACCATGATATTCATTTGCATCTTCTTTATCTCGTATTTTTCTTGTTTTTGACGGATTAGTGAAAGTTTGCTCGATGAACATCTCCTCAACAGAAAATGTTACGCGTCGCGTAATGAAACTGTGCATTATACACGGTGTCACAGAATATTGTATTTCCCGGGAAGGGCTAATTCCTGACGCAATTTGAAGTAACTTTTTCCTTTGCAAAAATCTCCTCCGCGGCTTTGTTAACGATTAATTAACAAAAAATACAGACCAATCAGAGGGCGGATTCTGACTCAGCCAATGCCAACGCCACGCTCAGCGGGAGCTATGGCCGAGCCGGAATCCCTCCGCTATAACCGGGTTCTGATTGGTCCGTGTTTTGTCGTTAACAACTCCTTGATAAAGCCGCGGGGAACATTTTCACTACGGAAAAAGTTACTGCAAATGATCTCAGGAATGATCCCTCTCAAGGAAGTACAAAATTTTTGGGACACCCTGTATGTAACACAGAAATCCATATTAATTCGTTAAGATAAAATGTCATGTAAAGAAAATATTCTTATTTCTTGCTCCTTTTTGCAGCTTGAATCAACCAAACTGCACGCTTCTATATATTCTATTTTACACAGTTCAGCTGAACGCATTACTTAAACCTATACAATTCGATATTGGTTTTCCTACTGTTCCACATTAAGTGAATGTACGAACCATTAACGTTAAACCCTGCTCGGGAAATGCCTAAGTCGGTTCGGACCCAGATTTTCAAAAGAATTCGATTTCCGAAGAAACGCTCGCAGGGGTCCGAACGGACCCAGACATCATCGACTCCCGAAAATTAACTAAAGCTGCCATATGCACGCGGATAACACAACATTGGCGTTCTCCGATTCGCTTAGTGTCTATTATACGTTAAGTCGGTACAGTCTAACAGAAGCTGCGGATCGGTGCTAAACATAAGCTTTCGGAACTTAAGAAGTTTCCTTTACCATATACATATTATATATCCTAAAAACACTCGAGGGAGCCAAGCTATAAACAGCATTGATTTGGAACGAACAAAGTATAGCGAACCCCAGAATTTCCCTGAAAATCCAATCAGGCTGTATGCTGATGATTAGGATCTTAGGGGGTCAAGGTCGTTTCTAGGAGAAAAAACTTCTCCAGTTCGCTATATCTTGTCCATTATCACTTTTATACGATATCTGCACAGATTCAACGTCTGTTGGAGTGTTTTTTCGGGGAAAGGAAACATCGCGAGATGTCTGAACATCATTGAAACAAAGTCTTCACAAGCGTTCTTGGTAGCTTGCGAGCAAAACAAGGAGTTCTTCGACGCGAGCACAGATTTGTTTACAGCAGTGGTTCTTAACCTTTTCAGTGATCGGTACCCCCTTGAGAAATGTGTTTCTATGTCTCTATTCAGAAAATTTCATTTATTCCAAGATAATTTATTTAGTGAAAAATAAACTGCCCATCGAAAATTTAGCAACTTGTTTCACCCCCTGGAAACGCTTCATCGCACCCCCAGGGGTGCACGCATCCCAGGTTAAGAACCACCGGTTTACAGTGACGAAATTGCAACACATGTTAGGTTGTTGCATGTGAAATGTACATACAGTATTCCCTCTTTGTAAACCCGATAACTGATAAGATAAGATCAGGAAGTTCTCTGTAATCACGTTTTCAGTCCACGTATACAACTATTACAGAACGTTATAGAGAGAGACACATGGACGTTTTTGAAAACGACTTATTATGGGATCGATTCAACAGATAATACTGTTTTACCCATTTATGTATGACGTAACGCGGAAGTCATTATATAAAGTACTTATTAATCTGTGGGTATCGTTATGGATTCAAGACAATATTATAATTCCCTTCGTACTTGAACGGTACAGTGTTTACTCTATATACGTCCTAAATTCTTAGCCGATAAAAGTCCCAGAACTATCCCCACTGCCGCGGGGTATACCCCGTGAAGGGCCGTGAACCGAGGCCTCTAGAGCTTCGCTGTCCTTTTCTACATTCGGCATGGATCAAAGAATAGTACATGTCTTCCGGCAGATATATGTCCCTGGCTAGACCCGTGTTTTGGACATATATCGAGTAAACATTTTATTCTTATTTAAGCGTTTGCTTTCATTTTTGCATAAAGTACTGAATGTTTCCTCGACTCAAGAAAAGATGGTAATATCGAAGTACCAAATTCTATTACAATAAAACCCTTAGAAAATCAAGTTTCGTATACACAACTTTTATATTACTGTACTTCTTGATTTTACCGAAGAAATATTTACAATTAGACTTCTTGAAAATTTACAATAATTAGTCTCTCCCTAACAAAAGGTTGTTGTTCTTCCGATCTTTACAGTCGCCCCAATGTCAGGCTTGCGGTTTTGTGCATGATGAAAATGAAGAAATAGCAAAGATTGAGTAAGAAGAGGTATTCGTGGCTCTTTGCAGCCGACGTAGAGAGGGAATACTGTCGCAAAATATAGAAACTACGAAGACACTGCACCTCTGCTACAAAAAGTTACAGACTTGAACAAACACTATTTATAATGCTATTTGAGATAGCTCAGCATGCAAATAATTATTGTACGAGATTTACTCGCAACGACGAGCAAGATATAGCTTTTGGCACGAGAAGGGGTCACGTTCGATGCAAACAAACTGTGCTTTCGTGTAACAATGCTCGGTCGTTCTATTTATAGAATTGAAACACGTTCAAAATTCACACTTGCGTAAAGAAACTCTTTTCCGGATGCCGACATTTTCTAACAGAGTTGTATTTTAAAAAAAAAAGGTATATGACAGAACGAACGCTCTTACTTCTTCGACTCCTGCGAGTTCTAGGCCTATTCCGGAGTCATTTCTGATCCACTACAGTTTTCTTTCGATATAAGGCGACGACTCGGGACCAGTTTTCATCGTATTTCGAATGAAGAAGAGGAAGAGTCGTCTTATAACGGAATAAAATTGTATATATTGACAATCGCTCGAGCTTATCCTCTCTGCGACGGGTCACGAATGACTCCGGCATGGCATACGGAGGATTAACTGAACATCTGTGAAAACAGACGAAGGATGAAAGTATAAAATACTTAATTAGCTACTTAAACAGACATCGTTCCATTTCCTCTTTTATCGGTGAAAGCTATAAATGATAGTATCATTTAATAATGCTATTTTACAATGTTCACGTAATCCTCAGTTATACATTACATTAGTTTACTTATCACAATATTCCATCCGCCGTATACCCCACGTAAACGCCTTTTTTCTTCATTTTCATTACGCACTATAATTGTACATACTAACACGTAACGCTGCTTAATAGAATCGTCTTGAAAGAACGATCGTAGCAAATTTTCTATATCAACTGTTACAAACAACGCGTGTTCGCGCAATAACTGATCTACGAACTATCTTTATTTTTTTTTTGTTTATATATATATTTATATATTGGTTTCTTGGTTTTGTGATATTCTATTTCGGTCTTTCTTAGAAATAGAAGCTCGAGAAGCTCGGGACATAATATTCAATTTGAATATAATCAAAGTTATCTTCGACATCTAATTCTTCCTGTAAGACAGCAATGTCTGCGAAATTACAACTCTGGTGGCTTCGTAAGTAATATTACAATATACTCACGTTATTACGATTGAGTGACAACTTTTGAATCTTTTACTATACTCATCTATACGTGGCATAAAATATGAACCGCTGGATTAGATCATTTTTCAAATAATTCATGAACAGCCGAATCGTGTTGATGGTCTGACCTATATTTCACTTAAACAAAATGATAACAAGACTCATCATTCTTTCTAATTCACAGAATAAAGCTCTTGAAATTATTACTTTAATTCGTACTAATATTACCCCTGAAAAATTTGTATGTATTCGAAATAAATGTTACATATGCGTTGCATTAATGTTACATCATTCTCGAAACATCAAGCGAACGATCCCGATTTTTCAACTCGATGCTAACATAAAATATGGAAGAAACCGAAATCTTTCAGTGCGGCTATATGGAAGAGACAACATACATTTCGAAGTACATACGAATGAAAGTGTTTTTGATTTCTAAACGTTCAGATTTCATTAATAAAAAAAAGTAAAAGCTCTAAAAAAAATCGGGTATATAAACGAGTAAATTAGCTCTGTAAATATTAAAAACGAGTTTGCGAAGATAAAAATATGGGGATAGACTCGATGATATAGTTTCTTAGTTTTGCAAAAAATTAAGGTTTTGTTATTTTGAGTTGTGTTGTTTGTTACTTCTCAAGAAGAATGTGTAGAAGAGCTAGTGTATCAAAACAGTCTACAAGTTCTACTTGAAGCAATGCGAACAGTACGAATTGTACCAACACCATTTAAGGTAGTCCCCCTTTCATGGTGGAAATATTTGCTATTCGGAGTATCAATGTTCCCAACAAATATGTATACACAGGCCATGGCACCCGCTTCACAACTATAATGTGGCGCCAAGACTGAATATATTAATAATCACCCTACCCAAGATTAAAAAAATAATACAAACTATGGACTATTAGCGAATATTGACAAATGTTAAACTAAGTCACTGGATAAGATTAAGAATATTGGAAGAAGTATTACTGTACGTAGCGTAAACAGGTAAAAATGTTTTAGAACTTCAAGGCGATGTTACTGTAAAACCAAGACAAACTGAACACGCTGTCCACGGGCCATTTCTTGTTGAACCCTTTTATCACCCTTCCTTAAATTGCTTCAACCCATACCTGCATCACCCTGTGTAATATTATCGTTCCTTCCTTCAGTCTTGACTTGTAAAATCAATATTAATTGTTTCACATTGCATTTTTAAATTTTGTTTGGCATCTTAAAATATATTCCATATAGGTAAAACTCATTGTTTGTGGAATGATCATTTTTAATGTTTAAAGAGGCGCTTTCGTCCTTAGAGAACAAAAAATAAAAACATAGATATCTTTTAGATTTCAGTGTTTAACAACATATTTGTACTTCTTCGAAAAATGTAAGTTTTATCTATCACATTTCATTTAAAAAATAATATTGATAAGAACCAAGGTGGTAATTTCAAGTGCTTCACCCTGTGTGTAACTAGATACTTCGAAAGTCAATTCACAATTCATGATTACTGTGATACACTGTAAATTAATCATTTATTTAATACAAGAGCGCCGTGTAGAATTCATTATTTGTAACATTTTTTAGCATTTCATATATACAAGAAATTAGAGGCTCTAGTATTTTGTAAATTATATTAATACGTTCTTTGAACCAAATATAAATTATTTGCGTTATATAATTAATGACTTTCGTCGCACCTCGTTTTATTTTGTTTCACAACTTGGCACAAATTCCGTCTGATTTGCATATTCTTATAAATACATTATATCCACCCTTAAAATTCATTACTGATGTACTTACCATAATAAAATATTACCTATGGTTCATAGTTACAAAGCATATAATTTCGAATCTATATGCTGAAGTAAATTACTCACTATCGGATATACGAAAATATCTTTCTTTATACTTTGAAAAAGACACGTACATCAGTAATGCAAACTTTTCCTCGTATAGAGATTGTCCTGCATTTTACTATTTTGGGATATATCTCATACTTTCTAAGTTTTAGCTTTCAACTGCCCGTTATACATATATATAACGAATAAGATAAAGAAAATGTCCTATTCGTTAGGATAGAAAATCAAAGCTAACTTAATAAAACATTCAGTTTAAAGTTTCTGGATAAAACGTAAAAGACATAAGTACCATCTCGTTAACAATGTAAGTTTTATGTAAAGACCTTATAAATATATATGTAAATCATACAATACTAATGCATCAAGTATGGACATATGAAGATTTTTGAAAGATTAACATGTATACAGTAATTATTTTATAGAGAAAACTATGACTTATGCCTCCTTCGTTAAATGCAAGGCAGCTTTGTTAAAGCAAACCATTGGTATGCTGAAAAAATCAATAATATACAAAGATTTTTTCTTCATACATTCACTTATGCACCTACAGTTATGAAGTCTATAAAACATAATCCATCGAACAACCTAGTCCAGTTGGCGTTATGTACAAGGGAAAGGAACGATTTGGTCAGGTGGTTGGTTCGTAAGTCACTTAAAACGCACCTGATAAGTCCGAAATGACAAATGTTGTTTGGACTAAGCAGGATTCTCACATTATTCCTCTTTGCAAGGAATATAATTCTCATTACATTTAAATACTCTCAGTTATCTTTACGAGCTTTCTTTTTACTTTTCTTTTGTGGTTTAGCTTCTGTCCAGATGTCTATAACACATACAAAAAAAGCAATTGTAAGCGTTTACCTGAAAATTCGCACACCTATAATTTCTATGTTAATGAAAAAAAATTACCTCCTAGCTCATCGAATACGGCTCCACTTTTCTCCTGTGTTTCCGTAACAGTAGAATTCTTTTGTTCAACATTGTCAGAAACTTTTTCTGTGTTTTCTTCATTTTTTTGTGTTTTCTGTTCCTGAAGTTTATTGTCTACCTTTGGCACAGCTGCAGGTGTGCTTTCACTTTCAGAAACTTTTTTAGCTTTCTTGGATTTCCCATTTTTCTTTTCTTCTTTTTCCACTTTTTCAATCTAAAACAGAAATTGAGATGAATTATTCGAATATTAATGTGTTAATAGATTCTAAATAATTCTCTGCATTTCATAGTACCTTAGGAGGCTCTTCTTTCTTTTGATCATCATCCTCCTTAACTATTTCTTCGTTAGAAATAGGAATAAGGACTACATCTTTCTCCTCTTTCTCTTTCAATTCATTGTTTTCAGTTTCTTTGGCAACTTTGTCTTTAATTTCAAGTTTCTCTGGTTCCTTTTGTTTAGCTACAACTTCATTAATCAAATCAGCTTTCTTCACATTTTTCTTGTTTTTCTTCGAAGGAGATTCTTCCTCTTTCTTCTTATTTTTCTTATCCTTTCTAGAATAAGCCTGCTCCCAATCACCTATATATCAGGTATAAAACAAGTTTACTTCACAATGATGAAATAAATGAAAAAAAATCAATCATACGTTACCTTCGTCAAAGTCCACTGGTTTTTCTAAGAACAAGTTCTTTAAGTTCTTCTTGTTTTTGGCTTGTTCAACTTTGTTTTCCTTGCCAGCCTTTGTTACAATTTGATCCTTATCCTTCTTACTCGACGTTATTTTATTATCATCTTGTTTCTGTTCTTTCAACTTTCCATCGATGTCATCAACTTTAGAAGCAGACTTCTTTGGATTTTCTGGTTTGGTTGGTACAGATTTTTTAATAGGGCTTGCTTTTTCCGATGAAACTTGACCATTGGCAGATCTCTAAATATATACATAATTAAATTTAACACTTATTAATATTTAATGTTTAACACTTATTAATGTTTCATGATTCGGCAGACACACACTCGGTAAACATCATAATCGAATGTATGGAATATTAAGTACCCACGTCTAAACGTGCCGCGATAGATGAAACAAAGAAAATTCACTGGAAAGTATCGACGGAACGAAAATATCCGCTTTAAACGACGAATATACAATTCATTTACACATGTTTTATACATCGGGGAAAAACTGTACTGTTCAACTCGGGAAACCAGCTGATTATCAACAACGTGTGCGTATAATCACTCGCTACGAATAAGCAACCATATGGAGGGTAGACGATGAGCATACACAACTGTCGCATTCACATTGTTAGTTAATTTGAAAAAAAAGAAGATGATTTACAGTTTAAACCGTTCGCTTCGCGCGATGTGCTAACCTTATCTTTGATCTTGCTGCGTTTCTTGTTGGCAAATTTCCGGTCCACGTCGGAACCCGCCGAGAGTTGTGCAAAAGGCGGTTGTTCGGCCTTTTTGAACCCGAAGACGAAAACGAGGATCGCGCCTACGAGCACAACACCCACAGGTATTGCATATTGCAAGTGCTGGAATAGCAGCAGGTTGACGTCCATGGCAAGGCGAAGGACGTGTTAACGTGTGTGAGACGCGAGCCCGATGACGGAAATGAGGGACAGCAATAGAGTGACGGCGACAGCACATACGGTTACAACTCGACACGGTGATCGGTGGTGAACCGGACGCACGACGCACACGGTAAGGATTTACAGATCTTTGGAACTCAAAACATTGCGCTCTAGCGGGAGGCCCAGGAATTACTGGCTGCCAGGCGGGCGCTGATCTCCGCTGACGCGGCTGTGACACGCCACTAAATGAATCAAGCGAGATTCCATTTTACGCATTTGTCACAAAATACTCACCAGAAACGAAATTCTTGTCGATAATTCGTTCACAAAATCGATCAGAAATTTACTTTTGCTGTACTGTGCGCACTTTCAAAAATTCATACACAATTAAATACAATAATATCGTGATACACGTCAATGAAATGAAATTAAAAATCATTATTTTACAAGAATAAAGTAATGTACGATATGTATTTTTATTTGCCCGCATCAATGTTAAGACCTATATGTTACATTAGTGGTGAACATTTTTTTATTCTATTGTATTAAATACAGGATATGTAAATAAAATTGTTATAAAGCATCTAAAAAAATGTCTCTGTTTATTAAAATTATTATTGTTCGAGTCGTGTGTCTTATAAATAAAAGAATAGAATATTGATGTGTTATTTTGGTTAGCTTTTGACTGCTTTAGCGAATTGCACAACCATTGGTTTGTCTTTTAAAATGTAACCGTTTGTTTGTTCGAGAGCTAACTGTGCTTGTTCTATATTTTGTAATGTAATGAATGCTTGCCCTTTCATTCTTCCTTCTTGCATAAGTCGAACATCGTATCTAAAATTACAAGTATTATTAAATAGACACCTGAAAACTTGCATTATAACTTACTAAATGTACAATAACAAATCTTACTGAAATTCTGTTTTTAAATCAGGTACTACGAATTTTTGATAGATGAAATGAAGATCCTTTTCTTCAACATGTTTTGCAAGGTTCTTTATGTATAAACGATTTGATGGTTTTCCAGGATGATAATTCTTAAAAACTGGAAGCAATCTTTGATCTGTAATATAAAGAACAAATTTTCTATGTTTGAGATATATTTTTTTACAATACACTTGTACAATCGTATTAATTATTTATATACCAACAATAAAAAAAATCTGTTCTTACCATTAGCTGAAATTTTATTGTCTGTTAATTCTTTAGATGTAATTACGTCTTGTTGAATATCTTCTGTGTTTTCATTTTCAACAGTTTCAGGATTTTTAGAGGATGGAAACATTAAGCCAAAACCACTGTCTGTACCAGTTTCAATAGTAGTATTATCTTCTTTATTTAAAGTATCCAGAAATGTATCTACTGTTTTTAACTCAATTTTAAGATTTTTTGTCTCTGCACGCTGTACCGGTTCAAACATATCTTCCGGCTTTACAATTTTTTGCGTAGAACTTGTGGGTTGAATTTGTTTAGCAGGATTAACAAACTTCGGAATTTTTAAACGTTTTGTGCTCTGTGCATGTTTCCTCTTTACAGGAACAATTTCCAAAGGTGGCATTGTATCATCTTCATCGTTTGATTCTATTTCAGATTCCTCTTCCTCCTCATCATTATCAGAACCTATTTAGTAGAACCAATAATGTATAATGTAACAACCGAATTGTGGGAAAAGTAAATTGAATTTAGCTATAATTTTAGTACCAGTTTCCTTATCAAATAAACTGTCACTACTAAATATATCCTTGTACTTTTTCATGTTGTATGCTTCTTTCAACAATGGAAACTCCGCCTCCAGTTCTTCAAAAGGAGGAGGTAAATTCATTCTATTCATTAAATGTAAAACCTATGCAAACATTCTTTTAAAAATTTGTTACAATGGACATTTAATGACATGTAATTTACCTGTGTGTAAAAGGCTGGTTCTTTTAACAATTGTACAGCTATCCTCATTAATGTGTTTCTAGTTGGTGCTGTATATTTATAATATATATTTGGTGGAGGTGGTTGTGTGAAAACATGATTCATCGTCCAACTATTTAATTTTTGTACAAAAGCTTGAAAACTAGATTTATTTGTTGAATCTTTTTTGTTTTCCTCCTTTGTAATTTTATCATTTGGAATTTCATTTTCTGTACTTCCTATTGCTATAGATTTTCTTGCATATTCAACTGTCAGGAATTGTCCTTTGACATTTAATTGATGCAAACGCAATAATGCCTCTGTGGCTGCTTGTTCAGATGGAAACTGTGCAAATGTTACAGTATACTTCTTGGAAGGCCTTAACGTACGTGTTTTAGAAGCACCATATTTCTTAAATAATTCATTTCGTCGGTCATCAGAAAGTTCTTGTGGTAAATGAAGAATCCTAAGAGTATCAGATATCTAAAATGAAATAAGACAAGATATCACAAATGTAAGATATGTAATTTTTTAATTTCTAAACTTCGTTTTAAGAGCAAATAGAAAGTACAAAACTACATTAAACTAAACATAAATCATCAGAGGTTAGTAGTCTAAAAGATAATTTACAATGAAACATAAGAAATTTCTTATTTCTTATTGTAATTTCTTAATAATGAATACATAAAAACAAAAAATTACGTGTGCCATTTCAGCTGACATTCTAAAATAATATTCGAAGTAATTTCAGCATTATAAACGTCAACAATCTTTATTAGGCTTTGTGATTATACCACGAACATGAATATTCGACTAGAGGCAAAACTTTCATAAAAAAAATGTTGATGTTCGCGTTCCTAAAGTAGGTGACCTTTAAAGCCACTTTGTAACTAATGTAAGTATCTATATAGGTACGTATGTTGCTCCCAATGAGAATGAAATTAAATAGTTTCTGAAATTCTCGATTGTTTCTCAAATTGTTTAATGTGACAGGTTTTTTCATTTAATCATTCGTGATTATTTCTTTGTTGTACATAGAAATACAAGATTAACGTAGTAGTATAGCAATGGAGTAACAAGTTCATTATCAAATTTTCAGGTCCAACTATATAATAAAATTATCTTGGAAAAATTTCATCTTTTTTTGAACTTTTGACTTTATTGACGTTTCTCCTTTCTGAAAGGACTCCTCCACTCTATCTAGAACTTTTTATTCTATGCACTTTACTGGTTACTTATGTATTACTACGCCGATGCTGTCATGGAAACAGTTTACACGGAACTACTTTCGGAAGTTCACTTGTCAATTTGATCTGTCGGATTTACCGGCAAGTTTAAAGACACGACCACAGTATTTTAGTTGCAGTATTTAATGTACTTAATTTTTCTAGACGTGTAGATTTAAAGTATTTTATTACATGCAATTTAGTGATATAGTGGAATAAGCGATTATTCTATTATTTGCTTCTTCTAAATTATCGATTGGCCTCTGACGAACTGACCGCAAGGGGGAATAATCTGTTGCTCATTGTTCGAGGATATCTCGATTTCTAAATGTAAGTATGGCATGACAATTTCATTTAGCATTACATAGGAATAGCTTAAATTTATCTTTCCACGTACATTGTCGAACGTTAAGAAATTTCATCTGAAACAGCTAGTTTATTCAGCTTACCATGCAGCGCCGAATCATATAGGAGGCAATGGTATCAACAATCAATAATCGAAATTTATAATAAAAAAAGACAGTAATAATTTCTGATGCACGTTGATATATGTTTCTACGTATACTATTGTACATCAATGGTAAATTAATAATTGTTAAACAAAGTTATAATAGAATTATAAAATGTAAATGTAATTGTATTAGACAGGTCTCTCCCTCAACTGTTCACTTCTCGTGTATTTGATTACGATTTATTCATTTTTAAGTGAATAAATTGACAATTTATCAAAAGGTGCGACATCTTCATTATAACAATGAAATTTATAATTAATTTCTAATTTATTTAAATTTCTGCGTGTACATAAATTATATTTAATATACATACAACATATAATTAGGTATACATGTCTATGATATGTAATATATTTAGGTTTAATCGAGATAGAGACCAAAGCAGAGGCCGTCGTGGTATCAGTGGTCGTGGAACTAGTAGAGGAGGTGGTGATAACATTCGTGGAAGTAATATGAATAGATTCGGTGGACGTGGTAGAGGAATTAATAGTAGTATTCGTGGTGGCATAAAAGGAAAACAGCCTGGAGGTGCACTCAGAAAAATCACCTGGGACATAAGGTCTTTAGAACCTTTGCGTAAAGATTTCTATGTGGAACACCCTTCAGTTAGAAATAGGTAGAAATTTTAGAAATCTTATATTTTAAAAGATAATCAAATTCTACTAAAGTATCGTCTATTAGGTCAAAAGAAGAAGTATCTAAATTTCGAGAAAATGCTGAAATAACTGTAAAAGGTGATGATGTTCCTAATCCAATTCAGTATTTTGAAGAAGGAAATTTCCCTCCATACGTATTAGAAGTAATACATAAACAGGGTTACTCTCAGCCTACACCAATTCAAGCACAAGGATGGCCTATTGCGCTCAGTGGCAAAGATTTGGTTGCTATTGCTCAAACTGGTTCTGGGAAAACGCTTGGAGTGAGCCAGTTTTAAAATATATATTTTATAATTTATTAAATATTCTCTAGCATACGTATAAAATAATGTTTCAATACTTCAAAAATTTATCATACATTTATACATTTAAACGAAAAATGTTAAGATATACTTTTATTTTAGTATGTATTACCAGCAATTGTTCACATTATACATCAGCCAAGACTTAGTGCTGGCGATGGTCCAATTGCTTTGATCTTGGCCCCCACAAGAGAATTAGCACAACAAATTCAGGAAGTAGCTAATTCTTTTGGTGAGTCGGCAGGTGTAAGAAACACTTGTATCTTTGGTGGTGCACCTAAAGGACCACAAGCTCATGACTTAGAGCGCGGTGTTGAAATATGTATTGCTACACCAGGTAGACTCATTGACTTCTTGGAAAGAGGAACTACAAATTTACGCAGGTATTCTAGTTTTTTATTTTCAATAATTTTACATATATGAAATTGAATATATATGCATATTTTTTTTCCAGATGCACATACTTAGTACTGGATGAAGCTGATAGAATGTTGGATATGGGTTTTGAACCACAAATTAAAAAAATAATTGAACAAATACGACCCGATAGACAAGTCTTAATGTGGTCAGCCACATGGCCTAAAGAGGTTCGAGCTTTAGCAGAAGACTTTTTGACCGATTACACCCATCTTAATATTGGCTCTTTGACCTTGTCAGCCAATCATAATATCATTCAAATAATTGACGTTTGCCAAGAGTTCGAAAAGGATTTGAAATTGTACAGATTGCTTCAAGAAATTGGAAATGAGAAGGAAAACAAGACAATCATTTTTGTTGAAACGAAACGAAAAGTAGACGATATTACAAGAAATATCAGACGGGATGGTTGGCAAGCTTTAAGTATCCACGGAGACAAAAATCAACAAGAAAGGGATCATGTACTACAAGAATTTAAAAGTGGAAGAGCTCCCATTTTAGTTGCAACAGATGTAGCTGCTAGAGGTTTAGGTAGGTATTCACTTTTTACATATAATATTTAAATATCAACTAAATCTGGGAATTGGCAACACTTATCGGATTAGCCAGTGATGCGTTATTAGTAAGACCAGTGGACAGCAGTGTATGTAGCAGTGTGCGATACATTGGAAATGTGTAGTAGAGCCCTGAAAATATTAGACTAGATTTTTCAATCTATTTTCTATATTTCTTTATAATACATACTTTAACAGGTTTGTATTTTTGTGTCATTAACTAAATATGTAAGTAACAATAAATTATAATAATCGGATATATAAAAAGGGTTCTATAAAAATGCACACCAGCTACCAGTAAGACTGTCTGCTTTTCTTTTTCAGAGGCACAGAGTACCCTAAGTGAATGCAGTGTACTGCCGGTATTGGGCAGACACAGTGAATGTTTTATTTTATTTTGTTTGTATTTTATTAATTATTACATCGAAATTGTAATACGAATATATTTATTTAAAAATATGCTTTTAAACGTATTATTCGTATTACAAATAATATTCACGTACAATAAGATTTCACAAATTTGTAATAACAGTTACTTTCTGAAGATATTTATGCTAGAAAAATTGCATATTTCATTAGTTTTTAAGAGGTATTCTTATATTGTTGTGCCGTATGTGTTAAATTATCAACCCCCTTGATATATTGATTCCGTTATTTATTTCAATTGCAAATTAAAAATATTTTTCAGTGCCTCTAATTACTGAAATTGTTGTTTCGTACACTTAACAAGATTAATGCATTCAGGCTTAAACCCTAAAATGCTGCCTTTATCCCAAACCAGACACTACCGCTGTGTCTGTCTAATCTCTAGGCCATCCATACATTTTCATATGAAACCAACTGAATAGCCCTACTTTAAAAGTAAATGGGGCTGTTCTCGCTGATTTTACAATGGAAATTCGAAACGAAAGGTGGGTGGTTTTCAAACCTGATTTACAAATCAATTTTATTTTTAAGTAAAATCTAAAGGTTCCATTCTGAACCATCATAAACTTCATAAATTATTCAGAACTTTATGTAATGTGAACATCCGATGTATTCAAAATTTATTCCCAAGTTTGAAGATCATTCTATGAGTTCGATGAAAAAAAATCAAATGATTTAAAAATTGATTTTATACATAAAATATTGCGTTTATAAATATAAATATTTTGTCACAGATGTGGACGATGTCAAATATGTAATAAATTTTGATTATCCATCATCGTCAGAAGATTACATACATAGAATTGGTCGTACTGGTCGAAGAAGGCAAACTGGTACTGCTTATGCATTCTTCACAAGCCATAATATGAAACACGCTGGAGATTTAATAGAGGTATTAAAAGAGGCAGGGCAAAATATAAATCCTCGACTCACCGAAATGGCAGAATTGGCAAAATCAGGAAATTATGGAAGCAGAAGTATGTTTTCATGTTTGTCCTATGTAATATTTAATAAATTTTTCTAATATATGTGCTTCTAATGTATAAGGTGGTAAACGATTTATGGGAAATGATCGAAATAATGGTAGAAGAGGAAATATTGATAGTAGAGGAAGAGGAGGTCCTTCAAGAGGAAGAGGTGGTAGTAGCGGTCGCGGTGGAAATTCTTATCAATCTGTTTCGAGCAGTTATTCTGGTTCAGACTATGGCAGTTATAATAATATGAAACAAAGTAATTCAGTTAATCAGAATTCCGGATATGGATACAGTACACAAAGATCTTACGGGCAAAATAATTTAGCACAAAGTTATGGAGGAGGAGACAATTATGGAAGTACTTATCAGTACAGAGGAGTAACATATTAAAATGGTATTCATAGCATCAAACAACTCAATTTTTATGAAACAGTGTTAATAGTATCATATTTAATTCGAGTTTTGTTAGAACGAAGATATACTTAATATGGCAATTAAAAGTGCACAAAGAAGACTTAGATACCAAAGAAAAGATGTTGCATATTTCATGTGTGTGATAAAAATATACCAGTCAATAATAACAGTCAGAATAAGATTGGTTAAATGTATATGTATTATTTAAAGAAGACTGCAATTACAATTGCGAAATAGGATTGATGAAATAGAAAATGCTACAAAAATGTTTAAAATTAGTTAGACAAAGTCATTTGTATAGCGTAACTTATTACTGTTTTAATAATTTATTCTTGTTATAAAATATGAAATATTATTTTATATATGTTGTTCAAGATAGTATTCACTTTTTTCTTGAAGATCAAAAGGATGTCACCTATAGTAAACATATATAAATATTATTAACGTTACGTATTCATTATATGAATTTCAAAATAGTTCTTATTATTATTATTTTGAATAGATAAGCCAGTTACAATTTAATTCGTATTAAAAGTCTTTGGTACATAAATATTCTATATAATAAAAAATAAATTTTATAAACAATAGGAATGATATTAAAATGTGTAACTAAATGTATTTGTTGACTTTTTGTGTTGTGAATTAAATCAATAAAATTGTTTTCCTTTTCGAAATTAGTATTTTTCATTTTCTTTTCCTTAACTATAACAAATAATGTATAAAATAAAGTGATGAAATAGAGAATGTATACAATCAATAGCGTTTTTATATTTTTCTGTATGTCTTGAAATATTGAAGAGGTAAAAGAAATTGTTGTTATATAAACGATACATGATTTTACATGAAGATCTTACTGAAAAAATTTTATTCTTACATATCATGTCTAATATTTCATGTATTTCCGTGTATGTATGTTCCCCCACTCGGTACCTCTATTTCCGGAAATATACGCAAGTACAACGTTTGATAATATATTTATAATTATTTACAAATTTTAGTATTTTAATCAAATCCAAAATATTTCATTTTTATTAAATTATCAATCAAACATAAAAACGATAATAAATACGAAATAATAAGATTGAAATTATATTAAAAGGACTATTTCCTGGTACGTCGCGACGCCATGACATTTGTTTCACAGATCCCCTTCGGGTCGTGTGACGAGTGTAACGTACTTTTCAGTCATTCTGAACATTAGAACCCCGATTTTCCTAAAAAATACATTATATTTTCAAGTGAAAGCATTGAATATCGCATAGAAATGTAAGTGACATCAATTTTCTATTAATATTACGTAAAACTGCTAGTTTTCTAGAAATTTCTTATTGACATTTACCATCTATGATTGAGTATGCGTTACTCCATATTGCTTTTATATTTGCGAAATTTTACACGTCCGTTACATACTGACTTTTTGTTATAATTCGATGTTAATCGAATATACTTCATGTTATTTATGCATATTAAGAGTCTACTTCTGCAAATTTCAATTCTAAATTAATTAAATATATACGCATATGTAATATTAAAAATAATTTTTACGTGTTTAATCATTTTCTCGTGTAAATGATATTTAATACAGTGAATTCCCGCTGTAAGTTAGTTGTGCGGTTCTGGCTATAGACATTTAGACAAAATTTGAGGTTCTCGCCGAACGTTGCATTTGCAATACACAGTGTACACTGGAAACGAAAATATCACTATCCGTCTCTATGTCATAAACCTATGACATACTCACGGATAGTGACAAGAAGGCTGAAAAAATGTCCGATATGTTTCTTTGACATAATGTTGCACGTAAAAACGAACAGCGAAGCTCGAGAACCGTCGCCGCTGAGGAATGTAACATAACATGGTCGGGTATATCGGTGTGAAACTAGAAGACCACTACTAGTTCAATAACAAAACTTCTTTATTTTTCGTTATTTTTTTGAGACTTTCATCAACATATGCGTGGCATTTTTCTGATTAAAATGGAACCAAATACGATGATATTTACTTGCGTAATGAACGATGAAAGTTACTTCCCATTACAATTACATTAACAGAAAATTAGTGTAAATATTAGTCTGAAAGTCTCATAAAAAAATAATTAATAATAAGAAAGTTCAACTTTTGATTTAAAGGCCTGAGCTCATGCCAGTCTTTCATCTTTCCTGAACGCTTCGACTCTCCATGTCTCTTTCTTTCCTATACGTTGTTCTTATTTGCGTCCGAAACATTAATCGTTCATTACACAAGTAAATATCATCGGAATTATATCAAATTTGGTGTCATTTTCATTAGAAAAAAGCTACGAATATGTTGTTGAAAGTCCCATAAAAAAATAATGAAAAATAAAGAAGTTATTGGATTAGTAGTGGTCTTTTGATCTCACACCGATATACCCGACCGTGTTATGTTACACTCCTCGGCGGCGGCTCTCGAGCTTTGGCCCCTACCCACACCCCAGTGGTGTGGGTAGTTCCAATGACTTTTAAACGCGAGGCTTGCACCGACTTATAACGGGAATTCAATGTATATCAAAATTTTCAATGTTAGTTAACATTACGTAATGTTTATACTCTAATTTAGTATAGTACGTTATATATTAACATAATGTTAGCTATTTATTGTTCATTATTTCACATATTATTTGGAATTCATTATACATTCAATAATTTAATTTTTAATTACAAACAAAACTTTTGTTGCAGGGCTTATCGTGATCGTGAACGTGGTGATCGAAGAGGAGGCGGAGCTCGTGGAGGAGGACGTTTTGGTCGAGATGGAAGTGGTGGGGGTGGTAGATTTGGTAGCAGCTCGAATAGAGACGGGGGTAATTTTGGCAACAATTTCAAAAATCGTCAACCTGGTGAACGTCTTCGAAAACCAAGGTGGGACATGGCGACGTTGCAACCATTTAGAAAAGATTTTTATCAACCTCATCCTAATGTTACAACTCGAAATTCACATGTTGTGGAGGCTTATCGTTCAGATAAAGAAATTACTGTGAAAGGTACAAATGTACCAGGACCGAACATATTCTTTGAAGAAGGGGGATTCCCAGATTATGTTCTAAATGAAATCCGTAGACAAGGATTTGGAGAACCGACTTCTATACAAGCACAAGGCTGGCCCATTGCTTTATCGGGACGCGATATGGTTGGAATTGCACAGACAGGATCTGGAAAAACATTAGCATATATTTTACCAGCAATTGTACATATAAATAATCAACCCAGATTGAATCGAAATGATGGACCTATAGCTCTTATTCTAGCACCAACAAGAGAACTTGCTCAACAGATTCAGCAAGTTGCCTCAGATTTTGGAGTCTCGTCGCAAGTTAGAAATACTTGCATTTTTGGTGGAGCTCCGAAAGGCCCTCAAGCTCGTGACCTCGAACGCGGTGTTGAAATCTGTATAGCAACACCTGGTCGTCTTATTGATTTCCTAGAACGTGGTACAACCAATTTGCGTAGATGTACATACTTAGTGCTGGATGAAGCTGATAGAATGCTCGACATGGGCTTCGAACCTCAAATTAGGAAGATTGTCGAACAAATCCGACCTGATCGACAAACTTTAATGTGGTCCGCAACATGGCCAAAGGAGGTTCGCAATCTTGCAGAAGAATTCTTAACTGACTATATACAAATTAATATTGGCTCTCTGCAACTGGCAGCTAATCATAACATTCTCCAAATTGTTGATGTATGCGAGGAATTTGAGAAGGAGGGCAAACTTATGAAATTATTAGAAGAAATTTCAAATGAACCAGAAAATAAGACAATTATATTTGTCGAAACTAAAAGAAAAGTGGACGATATAACGCGTGCAATTAATAGATATGGCTGGCAAGCAATTGGCATCCACGGAGATAAGAGTCAACAAGAAAGAGATTACGTATTAAACCGTAAGTCATAACTAAGCTTTATCTCATATATAGATATATGTAAACATACCCTGCCCAATACTAGATAATCTATTTCAGAATTCCGGAATAGCAGATCTGCCATACTAGTAGCTACAGATGTTGCAGCAAGAGGATTAGGTAAGAATTAATTTACACATGAGTGGGTATGATGTAAGGGTCAGGCTGCGATGGTTATTTCACATTCATGAGAGTTGTAATATAGTGATGTGGCAACGGATAACGGCATGTGCCAGACTGATTGACATTAGTCTTCTCTCGGTGTGAATGGAAATGATTAAAAAAAACCAATAGGCAAAGGATTTAGAACAATTAATTGACAAAATTAGTCATTCATGTTCAGTGCATAATGTATAGTTTGTCCGAGTTATTTCAGAATAGGTAATTATTTTGTAAGGCTTTGAAGATATGAAAACCATTGTTTTATAAAAGTATCATAGTTAATTCAATTTTTTCAAATTTAGTGTTATATTTTTCTTCTGATACAACAGCATTTTAGAACTATTTTAGAAATACTACGCAAGGTACAATTTTTCAATAAAAATCGTAAAATTAGTAACAAGTCAAGGGATCAATAAACAGAAAATATGAATACAAGTAAACTGTATGGTCATGGAAGATTTACCTACTTGGAGATCTGAGATTTATTTTTATCTTACCTGTAAAAGTCTCATTATTTTACTATACAATACAATATTATTACATTGTAAATAAAAAAATTTAATTTTTTCTTCTTAATAGGTATAGAGAAGCTGTATATATTGAATAATGCTCTTCTTTTAGTCAATATACATTGTAGAAACAGTTTCTTCATATCTTTAATACCTTACAAAGTTTTAACTATTCTGAAATAACTAAGATAGACTATATAATATTTTAATTCATTTTCATTAATTGAATACCCATGGAGCTAAATAATATACTGTATAAAGCACATAAAGAAATTAACACTACTGTTCTCAACTTTTCAGCATATTAATATTAAAAGGATATCTTGTGATTTGTTCAGTTCCATCACAGCTTAGGTGGATTTTGACATACTTTTGCTTTATCATATAATGTTATCATATCTTCACAATACAGGTTCATTATGGTCCAATTTAATATTAATTTGAACCATAAACTGTGCATTGGGGAGATGTTTATTACTATGTCGCCAATAAAATCAGAATATTAATTCTAGAACTCCAATCTTTGCTGAATTTATTGTTCTGCTTTATATTTTTGTCTAATAATTTTAAAGAGACACAACTATAAATATGTATATACACATGTATATATTTTTATTATCAATAGTACATATAACAAGTTAAACAAGAAATAAAGTAAGTTGAGCTTTATTTTGTAGTAAATTGAAAAGTTTCTTGTTAAAATCATATAGTTGAAATCACAAAAATTAGTTGCAGCATCTATAGGGGATTAGTGTTCCAGAGTTAGATTTGCATTATTGAAATCCTAAAGTAAGTCAAAATATTTCAGCAGTATTACTAGATTAGGTAAACAGGTAAGGCGATAGGAGGTTTACCTTTTTAAATTTTGCTCTGATTGAAAAAAGTCTTGTCAGTCTGGTATTAACGTGCTGTTCTATGTGTTTTCAGAGGCACATGCGACGGAGTTTTATCAATGATAAGAACTCTGGAGAGCTTGCTTTGGAATAAATAATTGAATGGGGCGTGACTGCTGGTCTCTGTCCCCGCGCAACAAGCTAACCTAACGCTGTGCCTCGGCCCGCCGTGCCACTTGAAAAAACACACTCTCACTCTGTACCTGCGACGGTCCAAAGTATGGAAGTCATAGTGTTAGGGCATCTAGCATACGAGGACTACCGAACAGGATAGATATTTTACCGCTTCTCTTAGATTAAAAGGCTAGGGAATGGCATCGCATTGTTTTGCAGTGGTTGTGAAATTACATTCTACAGTAATTCCTTAAGAAATACTTTTACTTCTATTGACCGTTCAGCGAACATTGATCGTAAGACTGTTGTAACTGAATGTCGTACTATCATAAAAATTTGTGTAAACTCTCAACATTGCAAAACAAATCTCGATGTTACTCGTGCAATGGAATGCATGTGGGGTTGATCGGAAAGTGCACATGGTGCTCATCCAATGTTCCAACCTCATCGAAGCAATGCGCAAGGACCAAATTTTGAAAGACCAGCACAGATCCATACTTTGGTGCGGGAGAGAAGGGTGTGAAGTTACTATGAGTAAATATACAGCTCGCTAACGCATAATGCGAGAATTCCATGAGAACCATCTGAGCTCTGATTCCTCTACATTTCCAAAAATGTATTTACGTTTCCAGCTTTTGGCAATAACAGGTAAATAATATAAAAACGTTGCTCTTTGTGGTCAATCTATTGTACACTTCATGTGGAGACTGTAGATGGAATTGAAAGTTCAGCGAATATGTGAAATAATTTTAAATTATTTTCAAGTTTTTTTGCAATTACAAATACACCGTACTTTTTGATTCCAACTATGTATGTTACACATGCTAGAATCCCTAATGCTTTAACAAATTCGCTTTGTAAGTTAATTGAACCACAAAGACACAAATAATTTATAATTACCATGATTATAATTTCTAATATTGTACAGATGTGGAAGATGTTAAGTTTGTGATAAATTTGGACTACCCGTCCAATTCTGAAGACTATGTACACCGTATTGGGCGTACAGGACGTTCACAACGTACGGGAACTGCGTACGCGTTTTTCACACCTGGAAACGCGCACAAGGCTGCTGACTTAATTCAAGTTTTAGAAGAAGCGAAACAAGTCGTAAACCCTAAGCTTTACGAGTTATCAAGGAATCCGGGAATTTATAAAAGTACGTCCTCAAATAAAATTGAATTTAAAAAACGAAAATATTTATCTCTATAACTAACTAATTTTTGTGCCATAATATTTTTTCCACAGGAGGTCGTTATGGTGGACGTAGTGGAGGTGGCAGTGGACGTGGTTCTGGAGGCCGTGGTGGTGGCCCTCGAGGATCTCGTGGTGGTCGTGATGGAGGCGACAGGGGTGGCAGATTTGATCGTTCCAGTGGCGGTGGCGGTAGTGGTGGAGATAGAGGAAAATGGAATGGCAATAATAGCAGTAAGCGTTCAAATAATAGTAACTAGAAGTGTATGAGAATCCAAAAATGTTAGGTCGAGACGGATGAAAAATTTTATTCAGGATTAAGACGGATTTTCGAAAATTTCGGGATTCTCGAATATATGGAAAAGTTAGAATGTCCCTAAGTGTTGTTTATTTTCTTTTTTCAGGCGGTATGGGAGGAGGAAATTACAGTAGCAAAGCATTTTCTCAAAACAGTTATGGTGGAGTTTCTGGCGGCGGCTCTAGCAGTTATCAAAACGGCAGTGGAGGATACGGAGGTAGTGGAGGTGGCGGTGGTGGGAGCAACTATAGACAACAAAATGGTTATTAACTTCAATATAAATAACTCCAAAAGAGTTTTATGTAATATAGTAAAAATAAGAAAAGGAGGGAAATTCTATTCGAAAGAGAACATGTTTTCCGTATAACGTGCTTCTTACTGCGATCGGACACAAAGTAAATTAGAACAAATGCGGTAGTAATTACCGTTAAAAATCAGGACGTTACATATTAGGACGTCCCAGTTGTGTCGAGTCGAGGACATCTAGCATTCTTGCTTTTTTTTTAGTAAAAATAAATGTAAGTGTAATAATAGAAGGTTAAACATTGATAACCTTCGATTTATGACGGCATGCAGTTGCGATCACTTGTTTCTTTGCAATACTTCGTACAAGTCTATTCTCTATGAATTTTAATGTATGTTCAACCAGGAAAGAACTTCGTAAAATTTAAATGCAAGATACAGCAGTATTTATTTCTTGAATGAAATATTTTTTATTTTTATAATTTATAATTTTCCATAAGTAAAGAAATTCAACTTTCGCAAAAAACAAAAATGTGACTTTTTTTAGCTCGCTTTGTGGCGGTCCTTATAAAATTAACTAATAAGAAACATCATTCAAGTGGTAATTTACAATTTGATGATGCACGGATTAGCTGTATTACTTAAAAACGTACAATGCATTGCACTGTAGTTAATTTACGAGTGTATCAAAACTCAGTGCACTGTGTAGTATTAGAAATTTAATAAAACAATATATAAGTATGAAATATAAACATTATATATATTAAATTTGATTACCATACTTTACTTTTCTCTCGTGGAAGTTAAACAGATTATTTATCAAATTTCTAATGCACGCAAAAAACATATATTTACAGTACATTGCTTTAACACGACACGCTCTAAAATACATACAATTTATATACGTGAATTTCATAAAACCTAGTACATTTAAGTAAGAGTATAATAGATAAGATACATAGGATAATGTAAAAAATATTTTTCTTATGCAATTATTTTGAATATTACACTTTTGTTATTATCAGTGATACATAATGGGATAATGTTTACATAAGTAATTTGACGTACATGTCGATACAAATATAATCAGTACCGTGCTTTACGGTAAAGTACCTTATTTATTTTGTGTGCAGCGTTTTTCAGAAGTCATACAATCGGATCAGTGTTATTGATTCATTCCAATATATAGCCGTTCTGTATGACTACATTTCCGCGATATTATTACAATTTTCACGATTGGTAATCACTGACAGCGGATCTTTATACAAAATAACAATTTTCTATCGGCATTGCAACAAACTGGAGTGAAATAGAAAATTTTTTTTTTTTTCTTAATAAGTTTAATAGGCTGAAGATAATATAAGAGTATTTTAAAATTCCTCTAATGTTTTTACTATTTTGAATTAAGCCTATTCATTTTTGTCATAAATACATAAAATCCGCTGTTTAGTAATCACTTATCTCTGTCCAATTGTTTTTGCGGTAGTAAAACTCCCACCATAATATTCTTCGTCGTTCATTACAATATTCAACGTGTCATGCAATAAACATGTATATTTTCAGTGATTATAATATTGCGTCAGTAGATCTATTAACATCAATTGAATAAATCGAATCTATTAAATCAGGATGTAGGAACGAAAAGTATTATTGTCTCATTGATATACAATAAACATTGTAGATTCGAAATTATCCGAATATTTTTATATTGTACAATGGTCAATAAATAATAAAAGTATTCCACTTTAATCGTGCTGATATCACATTGTACTATTACGTAACATTGCTTACTAGTTAGCATCCATTTGAAAGTTGAATGTATGTGTATAGTATAATCGATTAAACTTTGTATTTCATGAATAAAGACAAGTCAGTGAATAATAATTACATCGAGTTTAAAAGTCTCTTGTCCTTGCACCAACTTGTTTGAACTAGTAAATCGAATGGAAATATGTTTTACTTATGTTAATATATCAATATCATTTTAATATTGCGCACAGCTTTAAATACGTGTACAGTCCGTTTGAAAATTTCGTTTTTGTGTTAGACGCATGTCCTTCTTCAAATGCGTATATACATAGGAAGTGGAAGTGGAAGGGTGATGTGGGTTGATCAAAATTACGTGACGCGCGAATCGACGCGCGCAGTTCGCTTCAAGCTCCCGTGGGCGTAGTGTACTTCTTGGTTATCCACTGTTCTTCGCTAAACGAGAGTTTCATTTTTATCTATTATAAATTATCAGCAACTCTTTCATCATGACGGAAAATCGCAAGGAAGTAAGGGTATGGTGTGACGGATGGTAAGTTTCCATCAAACGAACTCTACTATTCAATTACTTCAAATATTCGCGTGCTTTTCAAAATTGTTGGATGATTGTGTCATTTTCTTGAGAATAAAACGTGAATTATATGGTGTACGTCCTGCTTATACCTATAAATCAATGCATGCAGCTATTCCAGTGACACCTTTGATTCCCGTGCAGTTATGTTCATACACTTTAATTAAGTTCGCGGTATCTTTTTCTCACTTTTGTTTTTTTATTGTTTGTTTAATCCTGTCACGTATGATCGTGCATTTAAAAGTGTATTCGTTAAATTTTTGCTATCACGATATATCAGTAGGAATGAACACATTATCTCCTCGAAACTACTTCGAAGTAATTGCCGGCGCGTATTGCTATCAATTCTAAGAATAATTTCTTCTATGAAGTTTTAGAAATTATTAACTTTTCTAACACAGTTATGACATGGTACACTTCGGCCACGCAAATTCTCTGCGACAAGCGAAGGCATTAGGTGATTATTTAGTTGTGGGTATACATACCGATGAAGAAATTACTAAGCATAAGGGACCGCCAGTGTTTATGGAAGAGGAAAGGTATGCTTTTGTTGAAGAGATGTATCGAAATTTTGAATTTGAACACAACAGTCCTTTTTTTTGTTTTCCTATTTCATTACACTTTCTTCAAACTGTGTTGCAGACAAACAATTGAATGCCTTTTGAGTATTTTATGGAGAGTTTATATTTGTCTTGTAATATAATGTTTTTGTGTCAGGTATAAAATGGTTCGAGGTATTAAATGGGTAGACGAAGTTGTAGAAGGCGCACCTTATGTTACAACATTGGAGACATTAGATAAATACAATTGCGATTTTTGTGTACACGGCGATGATATTACTATGACTGCAGATGGTATAGATACATATCATTTGGTCAAAGCAACAGGCCGTTACAGGTAGTACATTTGAACTGATAAATTAGTTATGAAGTAACTGCAACATGACTGCAACAAATTATGGAAAACAATGTTTAAAAACTTACATCATTATTATAGAGAGGTTCAAAGAACTGCTGGTGTTTCAACATCTGATTTAGTAGGACGTATGCTATTAATGACAAGACAACATTTTAAGCAAGGAGATAGCGAATATAGTGTCGATAGAGAACCTAGTAAAAGTATGGGACAAGATCGATCAGCTAGAAGTCCGTGGACAGGCTGTTCACAATTTTTACCTACCACACAGAAGATTATTCAGTTTAGCGACGGGAAGAGTCCACAGCCTGGAGACAAAATTGTTTATGTAGCCGGAGCATTTGATCTCTTTCACGTTGGTCATTTAGATTTCTTAGAGGTTGCCAAGAAAGAAGGTGATTATCTCATTGTTGGACTACATACAGATCCGGTAGTTAATCGATATAAAGGTGGTAATCATCCAATTATGAATCTCCATGAAAGAGTGCTTAGTGTTTTAGCGTGCAAGGTAAAAAATGAAATATCATGTGAAAAGTTGAAACAAAATCTGATTCGGTCGGAGCTTACTTAATGTTTACTGTTTTCTCAATTCATAGTATGTTAATGAAGTAGTAATTGGGGCACCATATGAAGTTACAAAAGATCTTATGGAACATTTTGATGTTTCTGTTGTTTGCCATGGTCAGACCCCTATAATGCCTTGCGAAGATGGCAATGATCCATATGCAGAGCCTAAGCGGCAAAATAAATTTAAGTTGTTGGATAGTGGTAATGATATGACGACAGAAAAGATAGTCGAACGCATTATACTTCACAGGTAGATCAGTTTTACGTATTTCATCTTGTGCATGATCGAAAATGTTTCACCAATGGATATCAAAATACATTTCCTTCAGTTCAAAATTGAAGTTACATGCTGTATAAAAATGCAACACTGTACTTTAACCTCTTGTCCTACAATGAGTGAGACTCGTTGTAAGGAATTTGGGCCAAAAACAATAAGCACGAGTCTGACCCGTGGTACCTCGTTTGAACCAAACACCAACAAACGTAAACAACACGATTCAGACCTGTGGTTCAGTTCTCTTTCGTTGCGCCGAAATATACGTGTCATAAGACGCATACATTTTGCACAAGTTCGAGCACACGGCTAAACAGCTAAATAGCTAAATGGCTTGACGCGTGACCGACCTTCTTGTTTATTGTAGCCCGAGCAATCGGGAGTTAGCGGGTAAGACAAGGGGTTAAATGATCAGTTACATGTAAAACTTCTAAGAAGCTAGGAATCTTCACACTTTTGATTTTTGAATGTTATTTATATTTAATAAATCCATTCATACACCAATATTTTTTACATGAAAGAAGCTGGACCAATTAGTTTCTTTAAGAATTGTATTTTAATCCTTCAGTTTAAGCATGAATTTGATCAAATTAATAGACAACATTATTAACAACTCAAAATTAAAATCAAAACTAAATATTGTATTCGAAATAATTAAAAGAGTGTAAAACAAAATAGTTCTTAATTTAAGCAACATAAACAACAAATATATTTTGAATTTTTCAAAGTCTGTAAATGAGTAACTGAATACTGTGGACAAGTGACAAGAAAATTTAAGTGAATGAGCAAATACATAGTCGACAGATTGCTGATTTGGTCGTCAACATAGGACTAGTAGATTATATTTTCGGATAAGAATATTTTTTAATTATTTGCTAACAATGTAGTTACTATTATTTTGGTGTTCTTAAGGGATTATTGTCGAAGGTGATACGCTTCTTTCACGAAAAAGATACTGGTGTACGAATAGCTAATTCATGTGATAAATAACGTATTAACGGAATTAATAATATCATGAGACTAAAAGTATAGAATTAATATTTTGCCACTTAATTAATCATATGTATATGTAATATTTGAAGCTGACTGTATATGTAATTTTGCAAAAAATTATTGTATACTGTACTTCATCTTCCTATATGAACCCCTTCCGCTGGAATGACATGCGACGCACATCAAAAGGTTTTGTCTCCGAGTTCGAAATGACTCGAAGTTCGAAATGGATTTTCAATATTTTACTCTTTTTGTGTTTTCTTTAAAAAGAATTTGTTTACTGTACACGGTTTGGTCATGCGAATCCGTGTGGAACAATTACCAGCGCAAGAGGTTAAAAGAGGTACATACAGTAATTAACAACTTGATCAACCATTGTCCTGTTAAATTTTGCCATCTTGCATTTTACAATTTCTCATGCAGCTTACAGTAATCATATTTGTCCTTATTTTATTTTCTAATTTTTGTTTTGCCATTCATCTATTCATGCTTTTCGAATGGGATATGCAATTTTATGCTCAGAAGGACTTTTATCAGACTCACTTTATTCAGCCAAACCTTCTTTAATTGACTTAACTCAATATGTTGATGACACTTGAAGACGTTTGCATATCCCAGGTATATTAAACAGACTTATCAAGCTCTGATATAGTGTTTAATTACAGATTGGAATTTGAGGACAGAAATTTAAGGAAGGAGAAGAAAGAGTTAGCAGCATATGAAGCATTAATAAAGTCTAAGAACAAAGAGAGGACTGACTAACTTACTCTGATCATTCAGGGCGTGTGATAATCATATTTTATGGAAATACTTGTAAATACGATATCACACCGATATTTAACTTATTTACTTATGTTTAAACATATATGTGGCTTAATTATTTATGGTTAACATAGATAAAGTATTATCGCGTAAAAGTGTTGTTCAACATTTTTCACTGTTCAACGAAAAAGGAAAAAAGACATACAACGACAAAAATGCACAAATAATCGTGCATATCTATACATTTTTAATTAAACAGTGTAACGTAGAGCAGAGCACACTATGTTATCATTAGGCTGCAGATTCTCTGCATTTATACTACTATCTGTGAATGTGCAATTCTATGAAAGTTTTGATGATATTTAGTAAACATTTTAATTTTGATCTGTAACAGTAATACGCTTAACAAAACCAATTAATTCGTTTCATTATAGCTTTTATAAATTACTGCAGAAAATGATGAATTTGCTTAGACATTTATAGTCTAGTTATTGTATATAAATATTATACATCTATTTAATATTAACATACCATTAAGAAAGTGTAAATATGTTTAATTTTTACACAGTCGTCATTACATAGAAGCATAAGTATGTATAAAAACAGAAAGAAAAAGCGACCTAATCATTAGAATGCTTTTATAAGTCTGGTACAAGACTTGCATTTCTGCAAATCTAATTATCCGTGGATTTTACATCATTTATTTTTTTACAATGGTTTTAGTATCATAAAATCCGAAAATAATTTAAAATTATATTGAGATTTTGCATTACTTTATTGTGTATAATTTTCTATCGACGTCTACATAACTTATCTATTAGTGTGTAGGAAATGGTTCGTACCAAAGATAATGTGTCCCTTGATTTTCACACGTTTTATTAATTTTAATTTGTAACTGGAATTTTTATCTACAAAGACAGGAATTGTGTGTTTGATATGTAAACACGATCAATCTTTAAGCGACTGATTAGAATATTACGATTTGTTTTCTTAATATAATACATAGAACGTTTACAAATAGATTTAATAATATAGAAATATTATAGCAAACAAAGTGTGTCATTCCTTTTTTTACCTTAAACAGTTTGGTGTAAAGGCACAGGTTAGAGTAAAATCGTAATCCTCTTTAGCAGTCACTTAAAATTTAAAACAATTATTTGTTGTTCGTATAATTAGACTTTTCAAAATGTCAAACATGCACCTTTTTTTGTCTGTTTTTGCGTACTAATAAAGCTCATTGAGTGGTGTCTAGATATATTTATTATGCACACAAAGTAATATTTGCAATCGCTCCTGTTAAATAGATATGTGTAATTAATGTGAATGAGTGATGCATTATACGAAAAAATATATATATATTTATAGGTAAATGTTAAAGAATATAAAATAAATGATAAGTGCCACACTTTGTAACAAAACGTTACATTATTTTTATTCTAAACTAGAACATTAACCAAAGAATGGTTTTGAGCGTACACATAAAGTTAGATTGTAAAACAGTTCTACGCACTTTAGTACATGCGTTACTCATATACATGCATTCAATTGCTTAATTTATTATAGAAATTGTTTTCGATATGTTTTAATGCTACCAACTATTATTGATTGTCGTTGATTCGGACACATAGATCGTTGTGCGATCGCACCTTGTCACTGAAAATTGCAGTATATATTTATAGAAGTATAGTACAATACAATATGTTATAAAATGTTGAAAAGCAAAATCAAAGGACCGATTAAATTTTGTTTATAAATAATTTAATACTTCTAAAGTTATAATCGCATACACGAGTGTAAAATCATACCTTATTCTATAATAAATAATCTGATTACGCGATCATGTACACAATTAAATATTTTATTGTATTTATTTTTTGTAAATACTTTAATCAATTGATTGCCAAAGGAAGTCTTGGTAAGCGTCCTTGGACATTCAATTTTTATTTATAAATATAAATATTTTTGCATGTGTATGTATATACATTGTGTCGGAATTATAAAATCATTTTATGAAACCCGGATCTAAGTTATTATTCTACATCGAGTTTCAAATTATTATTATTATAAATGAAGATTCTTTCAGGTCACGTAATAGCACTTGGTACGTTTCGATAAGTTGACCGGTGAAAATTATTTCAAGGCGAGTGAATATCGTAAATATCGAGTGCGAACATTGAAAGGTAATCAATTTTCTGTGCACCTGGCTGTATGGAACGTGTAAGGTGAATCATCAATAAGAAGTAAAAGAAATTTATCTTTATGATTTTTACATTGCAAATAACACAATATAGTAAATACTCCGACAATAGAGCTATCAAGTTTTATCACATTTTTCAATTTTAAATAGTACACCTGTATCCCAGCTGGCTTCTTCATATTGTACCACTCTAAAAGCTGTTAAAAGCATTTCAAATAAAATTTGAAAAATCAAAAATCCTTGGGATGCATTCATTCAGAAATGTAACACAGTAGTGTATCTCAAACGCAGTGTAGTTATTGCAGACCAATGATTTAAAGTGTTATCATCCTGTTATCACACTCATATATATACATGAGTATAAATTACGATGATTGTCGACAATTTTCGCTTGTACGACATTGTACATAACAATGCGATAATCATTTACTTAGACAATATCGAACCATTAGTGTCTAAATCACGAACCAAAAAGTTATTTGGGGTACTAAGTTAGAGTGATTCACCTTGTATACGTATTATTTACATAAATTGTATGTTTTACATGTATACTGATTTTAATAATTTGTTATTCTTATAACAACTGCAGTTTATACTTCTTGTATATGTACACCGTGAATTGTTTGGTCTTTCCCTTCGGCATACAAGGCTTAGGTGATGTGTTTGGTCAAGTATGATACACAATGTGCAACACTTTGCTATTGTACCGTTGATCGACCGGTGTAGCCTTGGGTTGTCTCCGAATATTTTTGCGCTCGGTCTCGGATCAGTTCGTCGATTGATTTATTTTGCGGTACTGTCGACGACAAATTGTGTAAACGTAAAGCTAGATAACACATGATAAAGGCTGATAAAGCGAGAAGTGCTCCCAATCCATTAGCAACGTAAAGAAAACTACCGCAGCCGTTTTCAAATCCGGTAGCAACTTTTTGATATAGATCTGAAAAATCACAAAAATTAATTTCACTCCTGTGTGATCATCGGCTAAGAATACAATTATTTTAACGTATATTGCTGATAATAGTATGTGGTCCCGGTACTGCTGCATTCGTTTATTTATATAATTAAACTTTAAGGTCGCATTCATTTCTTATCACCTGGAATCGTCGTTAATTTTAATATTTTACTATAAGCATTTAAACTGGGAATACATTCCACTGCTTCTTTGTACTGTTTCAAATATTTAATGTTATTTGAAAATGGTGGATATTTTGATTTAAAATTGATGTACTTGAAGGCTACTTTAAATATTGAATTGATTTCAATACTCACCGTCAGACATCATTACTGCGAACTCTATATTATCCTTGAATTTTGTGAACGGAGTCGAATCATTGTATTCTTTTATTGAACGCCTGTCTTTAGAAAGAAATATAGATGGTTCCGCTTCTACAAATCTTTTTCTCCTCTTTCCGTGTCCCGACGGCTCAAACAGGTCCAAACAGAAATCCTATAAACACATATGTTTGTAATAAATAATAGTTCTTAGTCTCTCATCGATTTGTGCGTGAATATTTAAATAATCGTTCAAAATGAATATATATTTTCTTTGTATTGTTAAATTTTTAATAGAATGCACTAACGAATGATGCGAATGAAACATTTTGGTTCAGAATGTTTCTTATAAATTCCGTGTAAACATTTTTTCATACCTTTCTTTCAACATTGTAAAAGATAATGGTCTGTTTGTAATTAAACGCGGACACATAAAATGCGTGAACATAAACAGTATGCTCTACAAACACTATTTTTACAAATAATCAGATAAGATAAGGAAGGAGTGTATCGCAATTGTTATCATATCGTGCAGAAACACGAATCTGTTTTGATTTTCTCTGTATTGCTGGGCCATATAGATCTCATGCAACTTCCAATTACAGACAGAAATTCTGCACTTCTAATTTCAATAAACATAAACTCATAATGAAAGGTTTTTTTTTCGAAAAAAAAAAATGATTTGTGTATCTCGAACTATGAGAACTATAGGGATATTTAAAATACTAATAATATTTAAAAATACTTCATTCCATTTTGTTCTTTGTGCTAATTCCGAAATTTTTTGCATTGCTTCTGAGAAAGTATTATTTATCTGATTTTACTATAAATTAATGATTTATCTTTTCATCTTATTCATTTCTTATCGTGTCAATTTGACGCTAACAAAAGAGATAAATTAAGGGAGTACAGGACCATTCGATAGCTAGAGTTGGTTTACTTTGATAATGTTTGGTGAATGTATACTAAAATTTTTTCCATTTACCAAACAAAAACATAGAATGTTGTAGCAAGTTTAAGTCTGAAAAATACATTAGCAGCAAAAGAATGAGGAAAGTATATGATGAGAAAACTAGTATGTATAAACTAACTTCGAGTAGTGAAACTAATTGTTCACTCAAAACATTCAAAGCATCAAGTATTCTCAGAATATTGAAAACTGTGTACATAGTGTACGTAGTATCAGATGAACCTATTGTCTGATTGTTTGAAGTTCCAGTAGTCTTTGTACCGTCTTAAGTCATCAAAATGGTGGACAGGGAATTAATCCGCGGTGAAATGGTTGGACAAGCGAACCATGCAACTTCAATAACCCTTGAACTGTGTCATTACCGGTTGGCAGTCTTGCGGCTCCATGCAGGCTTTAATCTGCGAGTGTATCCACAATGTGGAGCGTTCCCGCATCGAGCTCAGGAGGAACGCTTCGAAATCGAGGAAAACCTCATTTTTCCTCTCCCGATATCGAGCCGGCTGATGAGGAATTATCGAAGCGAAGTCTCGATTTCTGCAGCCGTCTTTCACGAGGACGACACTTCCTGGTGCGTGAGGTTGATCAGGATCGGGACTGACAGTCACCTCCAAGAGTTTAATGTATCCCCATGCGCTGTCCGAGCTGATTCTAGCTCTCAGCTGGAGTTTCGTGCCGATAGGGACCGCCTGATCGACGGTTTGAGATCCGGATGCGTCCGACACATTTCCCGTAGCTTCCCGATAAAGAGCCACCTCGTACTCCAAACGACCCGGGGTTTCTTCGACCACTCCGGACACCCTCGCACCGTGCGGGCTGAAAGCGATGGTTAATTTCAGAATCTTCCGATATCTGTTATACAGTAGTGTTCACTTATCACCGAACCTACCATGAAATGTACTTCTTAAACTTGTAATTGTGAAATTGTGTATCGATAAAAATTTTTCAAAAATATCTCGCATTTGTAGAAATCTCTTGCACATTCGGCAATAAGGATTTCGGTCATATCAGCTACTTACAACGTGCCCGCAAAACCGGCAGCTTTATGTCGAAGTAACGTGGGTTCAGGCGGTCGACACATGAGGATCAGTTCTTGATCGGCTAGCATTACAACGCCGGAAAATGCAGGAAACCATATTCTCAGGTGAATGAAACCCTGTTGACGGTATTAAAGGGAAAAGGATATGTTATGATTATAAAAAAATGAGTGTAAATACATAAACGAATTTACGAATTATACAATCACTAATATATTTTTAAAAATTTCTCACTTTATGTGGTCACTCCATCGAAATACGACATTTCATATGGATGGGACTAGAACTCGGAGGAACACTGTATTGCATTGCATACTCAATAAAATTATATCATTCATAAAATTGTATCAATAGGTCATGGCTATGTATAATTAGCATTTACTTATCTCGAAGATTTTTTTGATACGATAGTTATAAGTATTATATAATTTTTGAAGTCCGGATATTACATTGTCTTTCGATTATTCTGTCAAATTTATTAACGAATCATCATACTTTAGTAGAATGACAGAAAGAATTTTTTAATCGATCGATCGATATTATTGGCAATTAAGAATAGTCAAACTTTGTGTTTGTGACCTCTAGATTGGGTAGTATAGGCAATTATGAGTAAATAAAAGCAATTTCGAATTCTTTTTTAAAATTTTTTAAATAAATATAAAATCTAGTGAACATATTTTGGGATTTTAATCAGTATTTTATTAATTTTTATCATTGTCACTAAGAAAATAATACATGTCAGAATGTTACTTCATATGCCACAGTATATTATAAGCTAAAATAATTATATCTGGATTTACTACAGCAGTATTCAACAACTACTAAACTGAACCGCGATTCCAAAACCCAAACTATGATACATAAACCCAAGATATGTATTTACGGAGCTGGTATTTATTTTGCTCCTTGAGGCAAGACTACATTCGTGAAACCTCTCTGCATTACTTTTTCAACGTTCAAGGTGATCCTCTTTAGAATAATTGCTTTGAGAAACGACACATCGATGGAAAAGGTCCTCCCATTTCTTGAAGCGGTGCTGAACGTCTGTATCTCTTTCAAGTGTTCGTTTCTTGGGTCACGGTCAAGTGAGAAGTCCTTGTTATACTGCTTTGTCTGTGAACGAGTTCTTAGCTCTCAGGAAAATCTGAGTGCACCTCAACCGTTTTGCTATCCAAATAGTCGTCGGTGGCATGTGCTTCATAAAAGGGGTTAGAGATTATTTAAAACGGTGCCGTTTTAGCAACACGTTGAATATGAACGCCAGAGCCAGGACCGATTTTGCTTGATGGACTTTCAGCAATCTCAGAAGTGCGAGAAACATTTCCGTCTATGTGTCATATCTCTAGGAAATTATTTTGAAGAATAACACGTAAATGTTGTTATCGATTATACTATTGAGGTTGATTATAGTCACTATTTTTAAACATCACAAAGCTGTACAACTTTATTAAACAGGCGAACTGAGTAGTACAAGAATAAACTGAATCACCTACTAAAATTAATAAACAAACAAAGAAACTGCTAACTGGTTTCGATTTTTTGCAGCATATACAGCAAATATTAGTTTACACAAAGGTTCGAAGTCGACTTGTATAATTATGACTGCTGTTGTCAAAGTAAACACTGCTGGTAGCAAACATGTTAACACGTTGATTGCCTCGTCGGCCTTATATAGATGACACCATTTTTTCCGCCAGGTTTAGAAATTAATTTTTTCTGTTGTACAAACTCTACATGGACTTTTGTACCAATCTGTTCTACCGATTTGCGTTACGTTCGTCAGTAACGTCACTGTGACGCAAGGACAACTGTGGTATTTTTAACTATTCTGTACAGTTAAATATGGGCATATAAGGAAGGGAAAATTTTGAAACGAAAGGCAGGAACGTTTCGGATGGCAAAGGGTTGAAGAAACGATCACTATGATATTGGAGGGTGTTAAAAAATTGCCAGATTTGGTAGCACAGGCAGTTAACTGATAAGGTGTTATTCTTTAGGTCCTAAGAAATCGTACGCTTTATTTGTCGGACAAATGGTGGGAAAGTTGTTAAAAAGTTGGAAGAATTAGAAAATGCGTTCGTTAATTTCGAGTTATCGCCTCGTGAAAAATGCCTGCAACGTAAACATTCAAACTGTACAGTATTGCGGCGGAAAGTCAATATTTATATCATACGATAAAAATATGAAATCGTTGAAATTGAGCAAATACCGGTGGTCCGGTTGTGTCCGTAACAGTTCGCACGGGACCCGAGGAATTTGATCGCGCGGCGCGCGAAACGAATTCTCGAAGGGCGACTCACGTTTCTCTTGAGGACACCGCATCTCGAGAAGTCAGTAACCTTCAGGAAATAGTTATCTTCCTGAGGATCATTGGGATCTGGCCTGATCTGGCAGTGAATGTCGGTGAGCGGATTGGCGGGTCTGTCGTCGGCAAAAAGCGGCGCCCCTCTGAAGCCGACTGGCCTTTTGATCTTTGCTGTCAGCAAATCAGCGGCTGATCCTGCGCCGCTGCACTGAATGTCAGAGACCTCGTAATCCTGGGCAACGGTGGCGGCAACCTGAAACAATACCACCGTCATTCGTCTACGCGGTTTTGCTCGAGCAACGTTCGCAACGTTTCCGTCCACGATTCTTCTAGTTCTCATCCGCGATTTGTTTTCTCTATTTCGGCCATGTTTTCCTCTATAATAGCTCTCAACGCGTGACCTTCGGCTAATTGAACGAAACGCTCCATAATATTTTGTAATTCCAAGAACTTCACATATGCTTTTTTAATTGTTGATACTAGAAGTGACAAACGCTTTTCTGGAAATCTCATATAAAAATCCCAGAATGTTGTATTATGTTTTTATCAACCTATTCGAATATGTAGAAAAAGTAACAAATTTTTATTCGACTCCATGATCAAATAAAATAATTGATATTGCATTGATACCGATAAAGATACTGATAAACATTATTTGCCAGTCATTCGTTGCATCATCGTTATTCCAATAATAAAATGGTGAATTTTCATATGGAAACGTAATAACGGTGCGCGTTGAATGAGAGTTTCGCACCACATTGCAGATGTTCAACACATAAAAAACAATATTCAAATAAAGTTGTTCGCTATTTCGTACGGATTACGTTTATATGTTTTTATAACAAATAATTATTTCGCAAGCTGGTCCTGCACTTCTGACCGAAAATATTACCTTTCGTTATTACGAAATACAGCATGCATCATTAATTTGTTTTCGGACTTTAGAAAACCTCATTTACTTTATCGATTGTCACAGATAACGCATGCTCGTCGTAATCATAATGGAAAGAAAAAGAATTTGCTCCCTATTTTTTACGGCAATTTAAAGTCATTCAGTTTCGCCTGCAACCGTGCACAGTGGCCCACATCACGTCGGAACTTTACTTTTCACAACGAAAATAAGCGACGTCCCACTTTAAAAGGAAGCGGTTTCTTAAACCCTGAACTGTCCAGTTCGGGTCAAAATAGCTGGTATTATTTTCTTTTTATTTTTTTAAGTGAGTTGTCAGTCTATGTCAGTTATTTTCTTGAAATCCTGCGGCGCACATTGTCCACAGCTTAAAATCACGTACTTGAGCAAATTGTTACTCTCGCAGTTGAATTGACCGCAATCATGAACAGACCGCATATTTCAGCATTTACGGTGTACACAACTGAGCAAAACATGCATTTTCCGTACTAGACAAATTAATTAATCTCTATCGATAATCCTGCATCCTGAGTTTAGATCAACGGTACTTTTTCAAATGCGAAGGGTTCGCATGTAATTTGAGTAATATGATTAAAAAAAAATTACAGTGTCTACTCTATATATGTTCCAAATTCCTAGCCGATAAAAGTCCCAGGACTATCCTGAACTCGAAGACCTCGGCCGCCGAGAAGTGTAAGGTCGCGTGGATCAAAGAACAGTATCTCCTGGCCGATATATGTCCGTGGCTAGAACTATATTTGGACATATATCGAGTAAATATTGGAGGTAATGGTAAATATGTGCAGACAAAATTACTACAGAACAGTCTCCCGATTTGTTGAAACAAAAACTCTCATAGTGCTTTGAGAAGGAACATTTTACTCTGAAATATGATATGATAATGAACATCAAAATTACAGCCTCTACCATGAATTGAGACGATTTGTTTCGGCGATAAATTCTTTCTTGAATGTCCGGGATAATATCTTGATTAACCCCCCGACATCAGAACCGCAATAGTCTTAATTAGCACGGGTCACTCGAATTCTCTTCCTGATTACCGGTCCGAGGGCCGGCGTTTGTTCCGCGTTTATCGCAGTGTCTACTGTGGCGTTACCTTCGATATGAAACAAGGTGACCAACACGCGTGGAAAGCAGACTTCAATTCGAATAACGGTGTAAAGAAACGCTCTGATGCCCACCTAAGATATTCGTTATGCGTACCATACAGGTTACCCATCGTACGGTCAGCCAGACGAGTAATAGTGGTATAGGTCATGGTTATTTCCTCAAGGTAGGTCAATATCAAAGAGTTCTGGCTCGAGATACTGACAAGCATCGCGATTAACTCTTGCGAAATGATAGATCCAATAAACTGATCTGCGATGCGTTTTATAAGATAATGATACGTGGTGCAGTTTAGAGAACAACCCCGGAAAAGAAATAAACAGTTACATCTCTCGTGTCGAGAAAATCGAACTTTTACATTTCGTTGAAGAAGATACATATCTGTTCTTCTGGAATATTGTTGTTATGGGACAGACATTTTCGAATTTCTACAATAGAAGTTCCATAAACACAAGTTAGTTTAGAACGTTTATTAAAAAGCGTTTTACGAAAGTAACATTAGTCAATTTAACTGTAATAATTATTTAATATTGTTATAGTATTATTTATTAAATATCAGTCAATATTTGTTTTAATGATCGTTGACTCTTTCAGTATCGATAAACAAAATATTGGATCTTTTATGTCCTACGATATAGTAGTAATTGAAGAATTCAAGGTATTAGTGACAGTTTAACCAGGTCTTCTTTCAAATAAACTGCCGAACTATAGACTGCGATGATTTCGAACGGATTTTTATCGAAACGCTAACACTTTTTCGATCGACTACGCATCCCCCGGTTGGTTCGGTGCGCGAGAACGCCGGCGACACGAGAAAATTCAATTGGGTCAGTGAATGGTAATGGAAATAATTATGTTCGCGAGAATAATGAAAAATTCGATGAAGTAATAGCGAATACGTATAGGAGTATTATTTAACAGTTATATGCGTGCCGCTTTATAATTATTTGAAAGAATTGTCATTATTACGTCCGCTGTGTTACGATCCTAAAACGTTATTAGCAGTATCAAGAGAAATAATATTCATCCAAACTATCACTGCATTAATTGGATATTTCATGTAGAAGAATTTGCCGCTATTTAGCTTCTTTCAATGAAATAATTGTTCTTTCCCGTTGTCCCATTGACCTTTGAATGGTAGAAGCTACGTATAGATTTCACAAAAAATGCCACTTCGTATTCATCGTACGTTTGTTACTCAAAACATTAAAGCAGTTTGCAATTTTTCACTACTAAAACTAAAAGGAAGTTATTAACTAATTGCGCTATTACTTAAAAACAGTGCGAAACAACTTTCTCTAATTTAACTAATTAACTTTTTAATGAAACCATAAGTAATATGAGTTGTTGAAGAATGTTGAAATTAGTCGGTGACGTTTTGAAGATTTGTTAGGTACTAGTGTAAAAAAAATGGCCGATTTTAAACAATAACTTTGAAATGCTATAATTCAGCTCAAACGATATCAAGGCTGATGGACTAAGCAATAAATTAGCTCCGAAATGAGGAGCAATAGGGTTTGTTAGAAAAATCATTTCAAAACACAAAGTGATGGAATTCGATTATTTTTCTACCAGCCTAATAGTAGCACGTCAGAACAAATATCATCAGAACACGTAGTTTGCGGCACGTGCAGATAAGAGTAGCAAATAACGTCGTTTCAAATGTCTTCTGAATAATTCAGGGTAAAAGGCAGAAAGACGCATGAGATCCCGCAGATTTCGTACACGCACGTTGGGACGTGTAAACGTCGACACATTTTAATGATGTGCGCACACGTGAAGGTGTACATGAAGTGGCACACGCGCTCGCCGGTTCGATTGATGCACGGAAATTTAACGGGAAGAGAGAAACAACCGAAATCTGTTACGTAAAACGGTCCTTCCTGCTCGAATCCTCTCTACCGATTGCCTTCTAGATAACTATATACAGTATATATTTTTTCCGTTTTGTACGAGAGAACCGCAATCGTGTCTTTACGGCGCCATAAATTCTGTTCCTTTTTTCCCGTTTCAGCAAGATGACATCAAACCGCCTCTATCCATACTACTCTGTAGTGTTCATACATTCACAAACCTCAGCGTACGTTATTTTCAACTTGTATACCTTTCACAAATATCGAATAAATGTTTGGCCTTGGTCTCGTATTTTGAAAACGTTGATTTCCTCGTGGCAAAAGTTTTTCAGGTATCGACAACAAAACGTGTTCTTCAATCTAGATAAATTTGTAAAACCTCAAAATACATTTATCAAAAAAAGAAAATTTTCTGAATCCACTACTGAATCTTTCTCTTTGCAACGACCGCTTAAAACTTAATTTACGATTGTTTTTGGCTGTTTTACAGAAGTTGTAAATTTATTGCTGCAACAATAAGGAACCGTAGAAATGTAAAAACAAAATTTACAATCATAGGATATTTAAGAAACAAGTCAGTTCAAAGCTGGTTTATAAGTTATAATTACTAACCGATAGTTTACTGAACATTTTGAATATGTGAAACGAAAATACTTGCGGCGAAGAAATTTCAAATTGCTTGTAGCACGTAGAACGGTTAACATATCCGCTACAATTTTCTTCGTTGCCTTGATTTTCTTACAAAAAGCAAGGAAAACTTCACATTTATATTAACGTATGTAAGTATGTTGCAGATTTCCTGAATTTCGGATAAACATCTGTCTAGTTTTTAATTCTTTTCTCAGGAAGATAGATAAATATCTTTCTGATTCGAATTTCCGCAAAAATACCTGCGCAAGCCTATGCACACTTAGAAATCGAATTTAAGGTCGTGCGATCCCTATGAAGGGGGTCTAGCAGGGACAATTTTGAAAACTGGACCTACCGTGCAGAATCCAGCGATCAGAACTGTCAACATGATCTTCCGGTTGGTTGTTCTTCTATCCTTGTACCCGGCTCGTTCGGTGATCGGTAACACGTGTTAGAAAAAAACCACACTTCCTATCTGGAAGGACTGCACGACGAGGGATGCAATTTTGACGAAGATTCCCGATGAACTGCGGCGCGTGTACCACGGAAGAATTCTCCCTTCTGTGGTAGATTGTTCCTTCAACGGGTACTGTCTCCTGGAGGGGAGGAACTGAAATCAAGGAACCAGAGAACCACCGGCCCATCCAGAGTACTGTTAATGCATGCTTGCTGCCTCTGCTAACAACCATCCTTACCGAGTCCTCCTAGCGAGCAGTGACGGCCTCGAGCGGACACCAACGTCCTCCTTCTCTCGATCCTTGGTCGAGATCGCGATCGTCGAGTTTCTTTAACCCGTTCCTTCTGTTTCAATATTCGACAACCTGCTGAACCCAGTGTCTTCTTTCCGTAAAACATAATACAGTGTCGATCAATAACCAGCATTATGAAGACCTTCGTGCAAAAACCGGGCGAGTTCATTTTTTTTTAATGAAATTATACTTGTTGAAGTTTTAAGGATTTTTATACATAATTGTTTGTTGCAAGAATTATACAATTTTTTAAATCTGAACTTATCTGCTTTTGCACCGCGGTATTTAACACTTTTCATGAAATTTTATTAAGTGTTATTTATTACATAGAAATTTTATTACATACTTAATGTATGCACAAATAATTAATACAAGATTGAACTGTATCATTATTTTTCAGAAAATTGCCAGGCTGTAACGTTCCTGTATTATTGATACTCATTCTTCAATACCGTCTGCTTCTTTTAAAACCGAAAAGAATAGGAAGACACTTTCAGTTTAGATTACCATTTCATTCAATTAAAATAGCAGATTCCTGGTTAATAGGCTCTTGTCAGTAACTTAAATATCAACTGAGTTAAATATGAAAATTCAAACGTCAATCATTTTACATCGTATTATGTTTCCGATTAATAAATTAAAGATGTAATTCGAAGAAACGAAGCATATTCTAAGCTCGCTGATTCTTGCTATTTGACTCTGGCAAAGAACAGTTGGCAATTGATCAAGAGTAAAGCGAATTATGATCCGTGAAACATTTTCGCGGCGAAATAAAATTTCATTTCGGTTTCTTTTACACGCCGAGGCATTTCCGCTTGGGAAGCGTCAGTGAACTGGCGGAATCGCGAAACATTGCGTGATTCAGACATGCATAAACGGCGAATTGCTTAGCCGGTTGCTGACTTTTGCCGGTGCGCTGATTTTGGGTCAATGTCGGCATCCGATCAAACAACCTGGAATATTACAATAGCATAACATCTGTAACAAAAACAAGATTAGCTAAACATTACAGTGCAAATGCACACATTCAAATGAAGCGTACACGTTACGTATGATAAGTTGAAAAATCTTGTCTTCGATGAAATAGTTATGTACAGAACAAATATACAAATGTAAATGTTAAATTGCGGATTATATTTGACTGCGGATATTTACCTAAAATAACAATGTTTTTATATTCTATTTTTTATACTCTATTCAGTTAAATAAAAATTTACCTCTGTTAACAGTTTTAACAAAGTGAAAATACTATCAAAACACTTTTAAATTCTTCTTTAATTTTTATAAATAAATTATTCGTATTTGGTTGAGTTGTTGAATACCCAAAGTTGTCTTTATTTAAGTATATATTAATTTTGAAAATCGTTTTATTTAAGAATAGGTTAAACTTTTTACTTTAAAGTGTTGAAGCAGAAAGCTGTTAACAAAGAAATACAGTTTTGTTCCGTTGTAAGTCGATGGATCAGGACGGTTATCGTCGTATTGCGAATCAGGGTACCGTATGCGGCTTCGCTTTGTTCCCGAGACATATCCCCCTCGTTCTGTCACTAACATCGACAACTTCGAAAGAAGAAGAGGGGATAGGGATTTTCTTATTGCGAAACACACATCGTCGTCTTGTAGCGGAACAAAACTGTATTACGTGTGGGGCGTAATCGAGGCAAAGCTAAACGCAAAGCATCGCAACACCAACGATACCCTAATGACGAGGAAGATGCGAAGCGGGTCTGCAGTCGATTCAGGTCCAAGCTCAAAAAGGTCATGTTAGAAGAGGTTATATCTAGTAATGCCACTCTTTATGTACCATTCGCTACTTTTGTACAAACCGGCGAAGGAATATATTGACATTTTCCTGGAATTTTTTACCGTTTTCCTTTATACGATGACTCTTCCGGTTTTACCTCGGCGAGCCTGTACAATTAACGGAGACACGAATTTTGTCAAGCTTTCTGCGATCCTGGCTCACTGTGCGCTGCGGCGGCTGTGAAAAATAAATTGCAACGAGACCGAAACTTCATTGTTCCACCACGGCGTTTCAAGTTCGCCGGGATAAAGGGGGAGGGATCAAATTATTCAGAGCATTAAACGATCGAAGCACCGAGCTCCGGGCACGCTATGAAACGAGCCAGACGAAGAGAAAAAGAGGAATCTCTTTTCCTTCCAGGAAGAATGTTGTTACGGGAAATAAGCACGCGAAAACTTCACGGGGATCTGCCGGCGATGGAACCGAGGTGTCAAAAATAGAGGACTCACTGGGAATAATAATTGCGTACCATTAATTTGCCTGGCCACGTGCCGTGATGGTAAACTGTTATGCACATACATATCTACCGGAGAATTTCAGAACGGTTTATTTTTAACTCGTCTTCGGATCGCGAGTTCGAACCTCGGAGTCAGAGTGTATGGGAGAGTAGGGGAGACCGGGGATAGTTGGCTACAGTGAAATCTCGATATATGTCGGCAACACGGGACTTGGTGTCGTTTATCGTTCAAGAGACACTCTATTCTTTGAACCGCGCCGAACGTAGAAAAAGACAGCGACTCGGCGCCGAGGAGTGTACAGTCAGCCAAAAAAGTTTCCGTACGTTCTTAAAAATCGCTTAACTTTGTCTAGATTGGACTATACTACTTGAATTTTTTTGAGAAGTTAAAACAATTGAATCACTACATAACGTGAGAAAAATTTTTGATTAATATTGCAATTGGTCAAAATTACAGAGAAAGTACTGAAAGGTGTATTTAGCAATTTTTATGCGAGCTTATATTAAAAATTTAAAAAGTACGTTGTGTACATCTGTGTCAATGATACATGTTCTGAATATTGTACAACATTGTACTGGGCTACAAACATTTAACGATGAAAACTTAAGGGCGGAAGTCGCAGAATTTTGGCCTTCTCAGCGAATTTCGCCCTTATGTGATCATTTTGGAGCAGCTCATTGCAACGTTCACCGATTTTGACGAAATTCTCAGAACATGTACAATTCATACAGATCTACAAATCGGACTTTCTGAATTTTCAATGTAAGTCCACACAAAAAAGTTGCAAAATACAACTTTTAGTATTTACTCTGCAGTTTCGACCAATCGCAATTTTTGTAAAAAATTTTTTTCACATTATGTAGTGATTCAATTGTTCTAACTTCTAAAAAAAATTCAAGTAGTATAGTCCAATCTTGACAAAGTTATGCGATTTTTAAGTGCGTACAGAGACTTTTGACTGACTGTATGTAAACATATTCGTCCTATACTCTATATGTCAAAGTCACAGTCTGGCAGCGACAAATGCCGTCTACTATATCATATTTGGTATTATTTTCATTAGAAAAATGCCATGAATATGCTGATTAAAGTCCCATAAAAGAATAATGAAAAATAAACAAGTTTTGTTATTGGATTAGTAGTGGTGGCTTGGTCTCACACTAATATACCCGACCCATATTATTAGGTCGCCCCATAAGTTCGTTCCGTTTACTCTTGTACCATTTAAATTCTAAAAATAAAATATGTAATCACCCTTTCATTCCACAACCTCTTCTGACCTTTTTGGCAAAGACATCATACCGTCACTATAAAATTTCTGCGGTTTTTCATTAAAATACTTTTCAGAGGTGAATAATATAAACATATTCACGGAACGAACTTACGAACGGACTGATGGGACGTCCTAATATGTTACACTCCTGGGCAACAGGTCTCTCAAGCTTTATGGACCCTCACGGGGTACACTCCGCGGTAGTGGCAATAATACCACGACGTTTATCAGCCATGCCTCGGCGACATATATGGAGAGTTCACTGTACATTGCTTTTAACTTTTATTTTATACAATTTTATGACAACTTTATGATCTGCCGCTATCTCTCGGCCTATTCGAGCCGTGTACCCTCATCGCGCAATGCTGCGAAAGCCATAAGCCGCAGCTTAACTCAGAAGCCACAACTCGTCTTATATCGAAAGAAAACAGTACTATTTGATAGAAACAGTCCAGTGTGCGGTGGCCGGAGCGAGCGAGCACGAGCGCGTTGCTTTCATTAACCGCCTCGGCCACGGCGGCCGCATCCGTCAGATGCTCCGTGTAAAAAGTGAGAATGACGAGTCGTCCACGTGGTCATTTTCGTGACGGTTTATTGTAGCTGTCGTAGGCTCCGGGTGACTAATAGAGCGTAGTGCGATGTCACGCGTTCCGAATGTACCGGGATTCACCCCGGGAAAATTGCTCTTCCGTTAGCTGGTGTATCGAGCGCCGCGCCGATGAACGATTCGTCGACCGGCTTGCTACGAGCTCTATCCTACCAGCTCGCGCTAGCGCGCGCGGAAACGATTGCTTTTTAACTAAATCGAATCGTTTCGGCCCCCGGCTCGTCGGCGTAACGCGCGCATACCCTTAACGAGGGAACCGTTTCAATTATGGCACCTGTACTCGTCTGTAATTACGTTTGTTACGTCGACCCGCTAAGAACAAGAGGGATGGGGTGGGGGTTTAAGCAATAATCGTCGACCGTTATCGTTTGTTACGCTCCAAGACGGAAAATGTATCCGTTACCCGCGTATCACAAAAGTGTTCGAGATAAAAACTGAAACCGCACGCACCGTGGCCGCTGAAGAACACCTGGAAAGTCTGATTTCTTGTGAAATTACGTTATTAACGCCAGATCTACCGCCGATAGCCTAACGACTAGTTTCAGACCTTCTCGTTTTATAAAGGCATGATATAATAGTTGAGGGCCCGGGATAGTCACCTGACTTTTTAATCAATAATTTCCATTCACAGCCTTCAGACACAGACTTAAGATCCGTCTTGGTCTTGATCCGACGGGTCTTAAGTCTGTGACTAAACCTGTCACATTTTTTGCTCTGTATTATCGATATTTTGAGTTCTGACGCCAGAAACGTGCTTCAAGTTTTTGGCTCTATTCCGCAGAGAATCAAGACAAAATATAAAACTATTTTTTGACCCTAATGTAGTCACTCTACCTTATCGCGAATCTACAAAGACTGGACCCATAAAAATTGCTGTACCATTATTCAAAATAGTTTTTACATTATTAAGTTTGTTTGTATTCAATAAATTACTAAACATTTCAGTACGAGTAAATTGCACCATTTTCGTATGTATAACATGAAAAAATATATATATAGAAGGGAAATATTCCAGGTCAAAAGAAATGTTTCGTTTTGGAGTTAAAATAGCTTCGAGTGCAAAGGGTTAAATAGAGTGTTCACTCGATATTTGTCCAAAACACGGGTCTAGGGGCATATATCGGCTAGGAGATACTATTATATAAAAGGACTGCGAAGTTCTAGATGTCTCGGTTCATAGCCCCTCACTGGTTATACCCCGCGGCTGTGGGGACAGTACTGGGACTTTTATCAGCTAAGTGTATAGTGTAAACACTGTACTTCTTCGCACTAATGGAGAGAAGTATTTGACCGAATAGTTCAAGTTCACCGTGGTCGCCGGAAAGCGGAAACATATCGACGTTTGTCAGTTTAGAGTTCCAAAGGAAATTGACCTTCTCTTGTAGGAAACGAATGGACGTTAATGACGAGTGAATTTATGCGATGCAGTAAATATTTTCAGTAGTCTGTATCTTCCGGAGCAGTAGCCGCTCGGAACGTTTGTACATGTATTCATCAATCCTGAACTGGTGCCGCATGGAAGATAGGTATTCGGAAGTCGAGGAGAATTCCACGGACGCAGAAATCCGAGACCCGCGAAATGTGACGGATAACGCGTGTAATAAAATCGCAGAACCGCATTTATTTCTGCTTCTTTCTCGCCGTCGAGCTCGCCCGTGAACACTTTTGAACGGTAACGTTTTGTGCACGCGAATCGTTCCGAGGAATCAAGATTCTTGGAAGAGTAACCGTGAGATTGTTTACTTGACACTTTACGAGAATGCTAAATTTTCGTTCGCACTGTACGGTGCATAAATTTGAAATATTCATTACCTGTTTATGATTAAATAATACCGCTTACTAAGCATTAAAAAAATTATTTTCCGAAAGACATATATATATAACAAGCAATATAAGCAATAGCATTTGGAATTATTTGAAAAAAATGAAGCGAATACATATACGTGTACAGTAACGTATGTTTTTCATTACTAATTTTAATTTTATTTTGAATTTATATTCAAGATAATTTAATACTAGTGTTTTTATATTTTCATATTTAAATAGAAAACTGCAATATCTTGTAATTGCTTTCCTGAACAGTATACGTAAATTCTTTCTCCTTTTTAAATAGCTTCATTTGTTATTTCTCATTGGGAAATCGATAATTATAGCAATACAATCAAAATTTAAGCAGCAATGATTACGCGACCAGTTCCATTTGCTTTTTTATATTATATTAATAGTAGAATATATAGAACAAATGGTGTAACCGAACACCGTCATTTCAATTTTTATAAATTAGAGATCTCCCACTTGCAACAATTTTCTTTTCGGTCTCTATTACAGTGATCACACCGCAGCCGGAATATATTGTGCTCCACGGTATGCTGTTCGTGAATGGAATAATATTAAGATAATGGCTGGAAATACAGCCAAATGTTCATTATCAAATTATTAGTAGCATTGCTCCTTCCTCTTCTACGTGATTCATGAACCTCCCGTATGCAATACAGTTTTATTTAAAATGTATTATCTCCAATTATGATGAAAACGGCCTAGCTCTTCTGGCACGCGTTGGAAATCAATTAAAATCAGATAAAATAGAGTTTTATCATTGGTCAAGCGATTGTATTTTCATGTTAAAAACGGTTATTTATTATAAAATACTCTTATCGCTTATATGGCAATCTGCCATATAAGAGTGCTGCCGACATCTGAAACTAAAGTAGTTTAAAATTGAAACGTCGCAGCAGTTTACTTCGTTCCTAAGGAAAATATCAAACGCTTCAATATACCGTATTGTTATTCAATGACTTGGAGAAATGTGGTGGAGAAACTCCGTTGCGTTTCTTGCTCTGTTAGGTGGTCACGGGTTCCCGGTGAGTCGCGGCAACTTCTTCTCACAAAGTTCGATCCGACACTTAAGCCTCGCCTAATTCCAAAAGTGTCCTTATGTCAATAGTCTCCATAGACAGTAAGTACTTCTTTAATCTTCTACGCGGTGCGCTATCCTGTTTACGCTCTGCGGCGTTTGGCATGCTTTATGGAAGTCCATATAAGCGGATACAACGGTCCACTGCATAGGCATTCATATATTTAATTCATTTCCAGCTTTATCTCGATGGCTACGCTCATTCCAGATGCGTTTTATTACACAGAGAAGTCACGCTGAAGACTTTCCTTGGTTTTTTTCTTTTCCTTTATTGCGTGCAGTTATCATAGTTTCCATAACACGAGAAAAAAAGGTTCTGCGTTACGGGATTTAACCGTTTGCGAATTATACCAGGTAATTTTGCGAAACGAAATTAGGTGGGAGTGTACGTATGAGAAATTTAAAGCTAGAGCTGCACTTTCAAGTTTTTATTTATTGTGGTTACTCGGTACGACAATTTAACGTATAAATGCAACAAGTGGCGCACCATCCGTTTCAATAAATCTCATAGTACAAAAATATATATCCGTTAATATAACAATGTCCTTTGTACACGAACACACTATTCCATCAGTAGAAAATAACATTTTATGCTAATCTCAGAAATTAAGAAAAGAAAAGTGGGTCAGTATTTGAATACAGCTTCATACGTCGAGCAATCTCTAAGCATCACTCGTTACAACTCGTTAATCTGATTAAATAAAAAAGAAACAGTAATCATAAAATTAAACGTTAAACAAAACAAATATTATTTCTATCACAAACTAAAAATAATTAATATGTGTTATTTGTACATATTTCTTTTCATTAAATAAGTCAAGCGTTTTATATCCGGTATGGATATGATATGTGTATACTTCGATGTAACGAAAATAAAACTTAAATACAATACTGCAACAAGTAACACTCGCACATTTGTCACGCTCGAATAAGGTAATCATACGAATAAACGGAATGATTTTTAAACTCTGTTACTGAAAAACAATATTTTCATCTTATGATTAAATAAAAGACAATAGCTAATAATAACTGCTGAATCGCTCAGTTATTAATCTTCTGATATAATTGCACCATTCCCGGAATCCGGTTTCATTTGAAGCGGAGAGCTGGGAGTGGTGGTATCCGGACTTTCGTTGCCAGAATGGATTTTGTTGTTGTTTTCTCGGTCGTGATAATTTTTCGAATTTTTCGTCTTAATTCTAGGCTGATCCTGCGAAATTCTTGACGTAGGTTTCTTATCGGGATCAAAATGGCTTTCAAGGACGATTAATACATCTTCTATCTTTTTCTCCTCGGTCGTCGTCAATTTTTCCCTAATTAACTTTTCTAAGCCTTCTTTCTTGCCATTATTCCAAGCTTTCTGCAAATGAAAAGTGAAAAAGAAATAAATGTTGATCTGCCGTTTGCGCCAGTTTAATAGTGAACTAATGTTTTTAGATACATACTTCTAGCACGGCATATTCGATTCCCGCTTCAGCGAGTAGTCGCCGGAGAGGACTGGCATGTTGACGTTCACGACGATTCACGCGGAACAAAACTTCAAAAATAGGTTTTAAAGTATTTTGACGTTCGAAGACTATTTTCAGTTCTGAAGCAAGGTCAGTACGGTACGTATGTTAGTTTCATCTGTTCATTTCTTTCTGTATCTATTTTTCATAAAATCTATTTCATATACCTGCATACTCTTTTTCTTCTACTTCTATTGGTTGAACAAATTCCCTAATAAATTCTACGGTTTGTTTTATGGCACTGTCACTATCGCTGCTACCGTTCGTCTCAGTTCCACTTTTTTGTTCCAGTGAACTTAAATGCTGCACTATTTGGAGAGCTAAACATGCTCTATCTTTTGCATTATCTAATTCTTTTTCCTTAATTAAAAAAAACGTTGTTAAACTTGTTTTCTAACATTACATGAATCTTAGCTTTCATAAAAAGTGCTTCACCAGTTACTTTAAAATACAGAGTTGATCATTTTTATTTTGCAATGTTCAATTAAAAATACATAATTATATGTGTAGATTATATAACAGAATACTTACTTGGTTAAATAAGGCTTTCGATAATGCTCTAAGTGTAAATGCACGGTCTGTACTCGTGCACTTTACTTCGGCAACATTAAATCCATTTGCGAATCCTTTGACTGTTTGTTTAAATCTATCCAAAAGATTATACCTTTCTAAGGATTCCAATAATATAGCAGGAATAACTTTACGTGGTTCGTGATAGACCAATATTATTCCATCTGTTGCATCGCCTTTAACAGACTCCAGCCAAGTTAAAAATTCTGTTAATGCGGATATCTCGCTCTTAGGTTTCAATACCTGTAGAACAGATTATTTAATGTAATATTATGAATAATAATTCTGGATTTTATTCAGAATTTTATAGTTACCTTATGAGTTTTAGTGTTTCTAAGAACCCGAAACTTTCCGATGGTGACAATTTTCATGCTGTGTCTCTTTGTAGCAGAAGGATCAAGATCCTTATGTGGCATTACATACTGAGAATACGAAGAACTAGGAGTGTAACCAGCTATTTGGCATATTTGGTCTATAACCTTCTTGCCTGTGGTATCCATGTCCCATCCAACTATTTGATAATTGCCTGGATTAATACCAGCAGCACAAGGCTTCCTCGGAGGGCTAGCTTTTCCATTTTCCATTATTGTGGTCGACACCATTTTTTACAGACACTAATCTATAAATAATACAAACGGAATTATGAAAATTATTTGTATCTCATGTATTTACAATAATTAATAATTAAATCCTTATATTTTTGAAAAATTTAGAACAATCAAGGGAATAAAATCGTTAACAAACTAACGTAGTTAGTAAATAGCAAAAAATAATGTTCAGAATTTTAGTGAAGGACATATTGATAGAATGTATATTAACGATACATTTACAATTATATGTATATAATAATTATATGTGTATATATATATATTTATTATTATAAATCAAAATGATATGTTGTAAAATCTAATAACGTGCGCAGAAAATTAAAAATTCTTGATTCATTATTTCTTATTAAAAAAAAAGTTTGAACGCAGATGTTATTCACGAAAATATAGTAGTAATACGATGAGGATTGTATTGCAAAATTTGGATATAAATCATACGTCTCTCTAACTTGAATTTCCTTTTAGAAAATATTTTGAACTTCCACGCAGTTTTTGCACAAGGGCAAGATATTTCGGTACGTGCGTGAAGCAAAAGATTACATACACACCGGCGAGATCGACCTTGAAATTCACTACAGTATACAAATACTTCTGAACAAAGAGACTAATAGCAAGAGACATGTCTAATAATATCGACTGTCTCATCGCGCGTAATTAAGAAAATAATCGTTCGCCAAAAGAACAACAACATTAACAACTACACACGCACACACGCACACGCGTTGCTACTATTGTCTTATATAGGTGATACAACAGCAGGCCTATTTAAAACGGTGACGAGGATAAAGCGATAAAATATTTACCGGAAATGAGGAAATAGCAGTCAGGCCCACGTTGTTTCGAGGCAATCAACATCAACCGCGCGATAGAAAAAATATCCGGAGAGAACACGCCACTAATGATAGGAAAAAGCGAATGGGTCTAACAACTGGCACGTATATTTGTTTTTATCGGTCGTGTACGCGTTAATAAGTGCACCGAATCAGTCGGATGCTTTTCGATTCCGCAACGTTCGCGCAATGCTCGTTGGAAGAAGTGCTTCTCGAATAGAGTCACGTATTTGTATGTAAAATAGATATTCTCACCGCACGTGGGCTGTCCGCAGCTCGCGTAGCCTCGATTTCAGCGCTTCGATTGATTCGCGGTATCGGCACGATTACTCACCGCTTTCTGTCGCTCACCGTCTCGCGTTTCTTCACAGATTTCTTCCTATGACACTCGTTGCGAACGACAACACTGTAAATCCTTACTAGATACTGGAAATTACTGGTACGCGACTAGGATCATTTGAACGCACGTGCAAGATTGGCAGTAAATCGCCCGCTCGCCGAGCTGCGCGTGCGTTCACGATCCCACGATCACGTGGTTCGAATGTCACTACTGAACGAAGGAGAGACATTAAAGCTGTGTTCACACATTGCATAGACGAGGACATTTTTGCAGTCAGTGGCGAAAAGCTCGAGGTGGCATGAGTCCGTTAGCAGAGCTGGGTCAAATTTTGGAGAAAAAAATGTTTGAAAGACTGTTTCGAATGAACAGTAAAATTTCCGCAAATCAAATATTTTTATTTTAATAATCTATAATATAAAACATAAAATCAAATATTTGAACTTTGCGTTGACACTAGAATGACCGAGCACTAAACGCGATTGTTAAGCATGTAGATATGGAATAAAATAGTATGCGAAATTTTAAAATCGTTTTCAAGAGAACTGTTCATTTGTGTTCTACGGTTCCTGCAAGACTTTTGTTTCTCGTTACGAGTACTTACTATACGATGCAATGAAAACAAGTTTCACTGTGAAAAACAAGGTCAAAACACTTATTTTTGGTACATCCTGTAAATTAATCTTCTCAGAAATTTAAACTATTTTGAGAATCTTTAAAATAAAATACTGTTTTAGATACCATTTTAGAAATTTTTCTAGCTAATAAAATAGACTATTTACTATTTCATATATTTTTGTACCCAGCTCTGACGAAGGAGAGACGCTAAAGTTGCGTTCACACATTGCACAGATCGCGCTACAATACAGGAGAGAAACATTCTGGGTGAGCCATCAGTTACTGCGAGACGACCATGGCATCTGGACCTACTGTCAATGCTGCTGCAACATCCTCCTTTATCCTGATTCATCGATTTTCAAAGAATGAGAAACAATAACAACTAATATCACGGTGAAGAGCAAAAGAATTATTTAACAAAATAATTAACAATCACCAGTCGCTGCACGTAATGTGTGAACACAGCTTAATGATCGTCGGTCTATACTACATTTGCCGCTGCAGTGCGCTACTAACAATAAATTGAATCACTTATGCACGTATTACGTGTTCACTTGCTTAAATATAACGCTGCATCATTTTTATATGAACATTGCTGATATCTGGTTAACAAAGATATCGGACAGAAATGGAATTGTGAAAACGTGACGATATCATAGAAAATTGATTTTGAATAGATTGTATCAACAGATAGGAACAAAATATTTGCAGTTGTAGCACAGTCGGTAATATAGATTAACACGTTTTTACGCGACTTTTAATTTACGCCACGGGTACGAAAAACGACATATCCGGCGGAACTTGTTGCGCCTAAATATGGACGAGGATACTATTCATTTCTTTGTATGTATACCGTTTCTTCTCAATGCAAATAACAATTGATGCGAAGTTTTGAGTTTATCGTGCATACAAAATGGCACGTACACGTGGCAGATGATTTCTTTAGACTTCACGCGAATCGCGGATTTCTTGCCGCATAGCCTAAACAGTTGTGTACGGGACCCGCACGGGGCTCGCTCGAACCTTGTTTATAAACAGAAGATAAGCGGCCGGTGGCGGACTACCAACACGTACGCTGGAACACAGCGTACAACTGTAGGCAGAATTCAATACGCTAGAAAGGAAGTAGCTTTTGTAAGTGTATTTGCAAAACAAATATATTTTTTAATTATATGAAACAGAAGCTAAATGCAAATATGTTCCTTCTCCGAAATATTTCAGTGTGTCGAGAATAATACGAGAACATTCTTAAATTCATGAATGTTTAGTTTCATATGTTTTTCTTAAACATTTTTCCCTAGCTCCAGTAACACGCGAGGTATAGTGCTGGAGCTAGGTTGTGTATTATTCATGCGAGTTTCAATGCAATTTTAAAAATTTGTATTGGACACGGCTTTCCGAACTAAATGACCTAGTGCTGTTGGTATACATTTTCAAAAGTTTATCGCATTCATATGGTTGAGGTGAGCTCTTACTATGCAGAATGAGGAAGTATGGAGCACGTTTCAAGAAATGCTATAACCTAATGGACACTGTAAAAGCTCTAACACTTTACAATTCTCCTGTTCGGTGTTATTTGGGAGGCTTGTTCTGTCGTATCTGCACAAAGTTCCATTTGCACGTTGCACTTTGCAAAATTGTTGACGGTAGTGATAAATTGGCCCACCGCTTATCTCCCGTTATGTGTTATTTATCCTTTTATTTTTTTTTAGAACGCGGCACACGCTTTGTAGTACTGATAAATCTACTGGGTCATACGTTCGTCATAACTCTTTTTTGTCTTTCCATTTAAACGGCATTCCCGCCGCCCAGTAGTTTCACATTTATCGAATTCTCGCGGCGTTTTACACAAGAGAATTGAAGAATAAACTGTGCGCTCGACCGTTCAGCGTAATCAATTATTTTTGTTCTGTTTTGCAGAATGAAATGCTTATTAGCATGCACGTTTCCGTATATATATTTAGAACCGTAATTACAGTCATTAAGTGGATACACTTTGTTGCATGTATAATAAAAGACCAATTTATTCCTAGATATTTTCATGGTTGTTACTGCACGAAGATGAAGTGCAACTTTGAAGAATTTACTTTATTTAGAAACATTCTCGTTCTCATTCATAAATTCCGAAATTGCGAAGAAAACTTCATGCTTCAAGAGACGTGTAAGTACTACTCACTGTCTTCTGTTGGCACAAATGCGATTTTCAAAGACCTTCGATTAAAAATTTTCATTTCACATTTATTAACATTCGATAATGCTTGTAAGCAGAAGAATGCAAGATATATTATTTTAAACGAAACATAATTATGTCACCGCTTTCTCTACAAAAAGTCAATTAATAAGATTTTTAATGACTGCGTTATATCCTAAATATATTTACGAATCTTCTCTTAAATAGTAATTCTAACAGAAATTATTAGATTGCATTACCGAGGGGTGACTTGTTTATTTACAAGTAAAATTGCATTTGAGGAATTTGTATAATTCTTCACAAATCGAGGTTAGATAATTCGACGCGCTACGACCTTTTCGGAAAATATTTAACTGCATAAAATAAAACCTAGAGAAGGTTGATGAAAATTGCATAAGTTCATTTGTAACTTTTAACTTTTGTTAAGCATCACTCGAAGGTAAAGCAGTAAAACGTCAGAGAGCTGGGAGGGTGGTTAGCCAATGAGCTCAATTAACAATTTCTACAGATCGTGCAGAATCACATGACCGCAAAAGTAGGAAATGTCGGAATGTGACGTGTATAATCAGGAAAGACTTACGATAAAGACGTAACAACAGCAGGGTTTCGCTAGGATCGTCTCGGAGATAACGTTTGATCACTCTCTTTCGTCGTGGATCAGCCAGATCATCAGCGTTCAAACGAAAAAATGTCGCGAGGTCGACGTATCGCAGCAGCACGAACGAAAAATGGTTACACACTCGCGGCGTCGCGACGATTTCGTTTTTCACTCGCGCTTTCGTGGATGCCGTGACACGCGGACAAATGACTGGCGTCTTCGAAATATTCGTCGGTACGTTGTTTTCCTTTCGTTTCCGATGCTCTACCGATCGTCACGCGCTATCTTCATCTCCTCCCCGCTCGATCCCTCGATCCGCTTTTGTTCGTTTCTCTCCTCCCGATCGCGGCGTTCCTCTTCTCTTTCGCTTTTCGATGATGGCCCACTCGTCGGCTGCGATCGACTTCGGCCACGCTCAGATCGTACACCGCGCCCACTGATAACAATGCATCTAGATACCGCTGAGATTCGCACGCACTCGCAACGTGTCTGATACCCGAACGATATGCAGCCGCGACGTGATAAAATTGCATCGTCTGTTAATCGCGAGCGATACGCTTCTCGCAAGTCGCGATACGTCCTCTCCAATATTCGTAGAATCGGTGTTTCGGCGCTGCCACGAAGACTCGTTGAAATCAGAGATAACGTTTCGTTTCGATAATATGGGACTATATTCGAGTGACTTTCGAAGTGGCTCAGAATTACTATTGTGCTACGTATAATTGCGAAATGTGTAGGCTTTTGTTTAAATTTAATTTTTTAAAAGTACGATAAGATTAGATATTGTAGAGTTCTTTTTAATTAAAAGATTAGGGATCGTAGAAATCTTGGGAAATTTGTATGCCCCCATAGGAACACATATCAGTTATAATTCACTATTTTCTGAAGAAGTAGTATGTACGTATATAGTTATCTTGTGTTCACTTTACAATACCTATTGATGAAAGATATAACAACGTAAGAATATCTAGTATTTTAATTCCAGCTTCTTTAGAATTATAGATTAATCTTGGAATAGATATACAGTTCTTGAAATGAAACAATAATTTATTTATCTTATGAACGGGGTTTGTTAAGTTCTGCAAAGTATGTGCTAATTTTTCCACTTTCCGTTATTATTTTATTTAATAATTTTAATGAGATCAGAATAATACGATGATATTCTTGAATTCTTTGAATCTTCCTTTTGTTTTAAATTCTACTTACTCGTTTTTGCCATAAATGCACCAAATCTATAGTTTACTTGTAATGATTTAATCGTAACTAATTTGTATTTCTTTACTTGGATCATTCATCTAGATTTGCTAGTAAGATATTTGTATTATTTTCAATTGTATGAAATATGCAATGTCTGTCTATTCATAGTGAGTACAATTTTTATTTTCATGCTGAAAAACATTCATTATCTTCATGTAATATTCATAACTAATGAAGGAAGTAATGAAAAATTCATTATGTAAATATTAAATAGTATACGTAATACACTGTTTTTCCTATTCAGACGAGTAAGAATAATTGATAATTTTCTGAAAGAAAAATGTTCGATATCCAGTAATAAAAAGTGTAATTATCTAATAACTGTACCATTAAAATAGTACATAGTATTATTTTTTTTTATTATTATTTATTTCACCATAGCCATATAAAAAGATAGAAGCCATATAAAAAAATACAGAAAATAAAGTTGTTTACTGGAACAATTGCCGTTTTATAAAAAGTAATTCTATTAAATTATTATTCCCAATCTTATGAGTAATTTATCTCTGGCTAAAAAATGTATTACATTACGTATAAATTTACAATCCTATTTCTGTAATGTTTATAAAATAATTCTAATGAGCAAAGGTATTATTTATTTTATTAAGCGACGCTCGACTATTATATTTCTCTTCTGTGTCAGCGTATGTAAAAAATATGTGCAAAATATTGTAAAATCGGCTGACACATAATAGCGTTGCAGAATGTATAGCGTACACTGCGAATCGAAAAATACATGCAGCGTGCAAGCAACGCGATCTTATCGCTTCATTGCAATTTTGGAAGTCGCACGCTTATCACACAATACATGAAATCGTTCACATATTCTATTATCGTACTCAATAATGTATATCGCATGACGGCATTTGCATACGCACGACTGCCACGCTCAATTCATTAAATTTTCCGGTAAAAATTATTAATGATATAGAAAATTATAAACGAATCAATATAATGTTCAAAAGAACTGGATATTGAACCGAATAAATCGGTAAATCTCTGCGAATCGAAATCGAAAATTTCAATGATTTTATTCGTTATTTATAATATGTATTTGTTTCCGCGATTAAAAACGGCGAGTACGTTTTTACTATACATTTTTTAATATATGCGAGGTCGCATTGTGTTTTGTATGAAGCGGGAACGTTGAATAAAAGAATGCTATATCGTAGTTTTCCCTTTTCTGGAATAGGACTTCGATATGTTTTTTATTCATTCGATCCCATGGTACTATAGAAAACATTCGTGTCGATCAAGGGGGAATTCTCGAGTTATGAATGTGCCATGAAAGTCTACAACAGTCGTGCAATACAGAGTTTATAACAATAGGAGTGAGAAAACTGTAATAAAAGAAAATGAATATTACTAAATAAACGTGCAATTTCAAAGATTTCAAATTCAACTTTATTCGAGAAATATTCATTGTAGATCACAATAATTTTGATGTTAAGCATTATTAAACTGCATTGTGCAATTTGCAGTGTTTAATAATACGAAAACTTCGCTGAAAGTATTATTTCAGTAAAATGAAAATTAGGATTAAACATTCTATTTTTTAATAAAAGAGAAAGGTAAAGCTTACTCTACACCAGTGATGGGCACGATAGGGGCCCCCCAAACGCCTGCTCCTCCCACTACCTTTCTTTTCACGGTAACGGCACTTACTCGAAGGAGGTAGTGAGCTCTATAGGGGACGGTCTTGTTTCAATTGAGACAAAAAAAAAAGAAATACCCATCCCTGCTCTACACTATTATTGTATACAGTCTCTGAAGCTTATTTCCTCAAACATTTATCTCTTGATATGAAGTGTGAAGTAACACTTAATCTGGTAACATGACAACGAAGTATATAAATAAACCAGAAATAAAAGATTTGCCTTACTGTCATCTAGACATAACGACCTAGCGATTTAAATTATTTTCTAATAAAAAAATCAATTACATACTTCATGACATTGGGTCAGTGTACTACATTTCATATACATATATCAATTTATGTATTTCATATAATTTAAATATTCCATACAATTGATGTATGAATTAATTTTAAGGTATTTGGTATAATATTTTTTTTTTACGCAGAAAAAAAATATAATATATTATAGAAGAAAGAAATATTTTTATAATGACACAATAACTTTCCGGATAGTTAATTTTGTTAGTTCAAAGAATCACTTATGTCTATACGCTATATTGCATAAATTCAACATTGTTGATTGCATTAGAGTCGCACACTAAATTAATTAAAATTCATTTAATCCAGCTATAGTACGCTGCTTCGATAATAGAACATCTAGATACTAGAAAGTGTGGATATTAATACTAGATTGCCGGATGAAAAAGAAAATATCTGGTCAGTTAGTGATTCCCTCTGACAGATACTTGATACCTGTGATCAAATATCTACCTTCATAGTTCTATTAAAAACCAACATATGAGTAAGAAAAAATTATTCCAGTTTTTCTATATACATATATAGCAATAATTAGTAAATTAGTCAAATTTACTCACCTCGGCAAGTGTTAATGTGCTCGTGTAATAGTAGGCTCTATTATACTGTGTGGTTTGTATAATGCTGTAGTTACAAGGCCGAATTACGCGCACATTCCTAGTGTATTTTTGATAAGAGCATAATTTGTCGGAGCTCATTGCCAGCGATAAGGGCACCGTTCCTTCGACTCATGAGGCCAGTACTGCGACAATAAATGTTTCTCGTTCAAGACGATCAAATCGTAACTTACATAATACAATTATTTACATGATCCCATTAGGACTCGACCGCCGAGATCTGCAATCCCACTTGCCATTTTGCAATCTCCTAATTTATCAAAGTTGCATGATAATAATGTTTGCACTGTGAGTCAATGTTTTGTAATTATGAACGATAAAACTTGATTATTTATGCACGTTTCATACGATAATACAACAAATTATGCAAACTTATTCACGTTTCCTGCGGTCGTATCTTCATCTTGCGTTAAAGCTCTTGTTGAATGAGTTATTGTTTTGAGCATGTACATTCAGTAACATATAATTAGTTATACGCGCAAGGACATAATTTGTATAAAATAATTAAGGGCGCCAAGTACATTGTTTTCAGTGGTTTTCAAAGGAGGATTTGACAAACGAGGAGGGAAACGTACTTGTGTACGGATTCATTTTCATAAAGATTTGTGACAGTCGTTCCTCAACTATATAGGACTAAATTTCACAGAAGTATTATTTGTTTTGTTTGTAGCAGACATAAATTACTAACATTTGGTAATTATACAATAGTATAATTTGTGCTTTACAAACTCATGTGGCTAATAATTTTAATAATAAACTATTCATATTTAATTACACTTGCCACAAAAGTCTTTATCTGTTGAAAGATTACCTTTGAGAATGGTTATTTAACATAAATACAGTTAGTAAAGTAAAGTATAGAAAATTCCGAGATCAAGTGAGATAAATAAATGTAGCAAATTCTGAAACTCGTATTAAATCATTAATGTTATAAGTAGTTTTCGTAATTTACGTGCAATATCGTTAAACAAAGTGGGAAATGTACGAATAAGAACGATCTGCGATCTGTTACAAAAGGATACCGCAACGTGATGCCAAGACACATTGTATAACGCAGCGCAAGGTAAATAACGTTGCAATGCGTTTCCTTTGTAAATGCATTCTAATTCTGGATACAAATTGGTGCTTTTAGCGACATTAAAATGGCCCCATTAATCGTGTACTTGATATATCTCATGTACCCGGGCGTGCATAGTAATGACATACAGATATAAATTTACGTTCGCGCCGAAGAAACGCCGCGTAATTTATAATACGAATTATTGTGCATGTTGAAAATGATGAAATAAATTTAACGGATTGTTCTATGATGCTTTGTGTTACAGCGAAAGTGGTTAGGGTTTTAGTACTCAAGGTCCATACGGGATTAATATTTCAATTCTATTTTGTAGCTAACGTGATATACAAATGCGCTCTGCTCATCTAGGAAATAACATAATTTGTTAATGTACATGATAATATGAACTGCTATGTACAATACATCGTACCTTCTCAAGCAATTAGTTTTTCTAAAAGTAATTGGTTGTTAGTCTACATAATAAGCAAATTTTGTAGTGTACGTTTATTAACAACAAATTCTACGCAATGGTATTTTCTATAATTTCAGGGAATTCTCTAGCTAGTGATAAGAAAATATATGTTTACTTAGATGTACACGTTTATCTATTTTTGTGTGTCAACAACATTGCTATCGCTCTTGATTAAAGATACAGTGTTGCACAAACTGGAGATATTTCTTATTCGCATGTAGTATTACACGTTGTGTTCTGTCATCTAATGGATATTCATTCATGCATTCCTATTGAAATTAATGATTAATAATTGATTGATTGATAATTAATAATTTTATAGAATAATATATTTTATAATTTATAATATACTTATATTTGTGTAGAGTATCAAAGTTTTATTTATAAAGTTTTTATAATAGGAAGAATGAACAATATGCACTGATTACGTGATAGCAATCTCAGGGGATCAAATGTGCAGTCCCGATCAATATGTCGACATTTGTTCTGAAGGGCATAATCATTGAAATATTCAATAATTAGAATTTTAAACAAGAATACAGAGTTATTTCACAACGCGAGGCATCTACGTTTCCTAGTAAAAGTGATTCACTTCAGAATCAGAAATGTGGCTTTCGGTCGGTTCTTCGACAACTTTTTTCGCTGCTATGTGACAGCTGATTCGCAAGAACAGTTAATGCGGTCCTACGAAAGTCCGTTAATCACTATTTATTTGACGAGTACCTGGAGCCGGGCACCGGCCGTCGCGTCCGGCTCTGCATTTCAATGCGATCAATCTGCCACAGCAAAAACTATTCTTTCCTGCTCGGGGTGTCGGTCGAAGCACCTACCACTAGTTTAATTAAAAGTAGTTACCGGGAACGCTTGAGTCAATTCAAACAGAAACTTTAATCACTTTACGACTCCGTGGACGCTGAAAGAAAGTTGCGATCTTTGAGCAATCCTACAGAAAAGTTCTGTTTCGTCACTTGCTTCCTGTTCGATGCCGACGCGGGCCGTTGGGAAGGGTGGGGGTGGGGAGGGGGGGAATTTCATTAATGCTGGCGAGGTTGAGAATGTGACGTTTCCCGTGGTTTGGACCACCGTGCGACGCGACACCGACGTTTAGCTTCTCTGCGAGCAACAGCCGGGAACTGGTGGTCTCTTTAATCGCGCAAAGACAAAACGGGCTTGTATTATCGACTCGTATAAGAGATGCAGCGTGTCGCTCGTTACAGTATAATTAGCACGCGGTGCAGCGTTGTTGCCCGTGTACCGCTGGGCCGAGCTACAACGTGCAATATCATGCCAGGTGAAAATGTTACGTCCACCTCCCGGCTCTCATCTTACTTTTCACATGCTAATACAGCCCCCGGCTTTGTTAATTTTTTGAGTAGCGCGCGTCCGGCGCCTCGTAAATTTCCTTTGAACGCGTAATTACTCGTTTGGGAAACCTGCTCGTATATCGTGCCCTCTAAGCACAGCCGCCATTTCCTCAGAAATTATTTCACACGTTCGCTGCCACCGTTTGTTTCGCTAACAGACTTCGTAGTTACACTATTTCATTAGATCCAACGCGCGCCTTTTATAAAACACCAAGGATACTTTTTTCCAAGGAAAGGGCATAGAATCCTGGAAATTATGCAGTACGTAACACCCCTCTAGCGAAAAGTATTTGATCGAACAAATTAAACGTCTGTCGATACAACCAGACTGCGGATTCGATATTTGTGACAGAAATGAATACAGTAAATTCACGATATATGTCAACATGACGGGTCTTGCCGTCGTCGTATATCGTGTAGGAGACATACACGAGCGGTGTTATGTTTACACTCCTCGGCGTCCGAGGCCTCGGTAGTGGGGATAATTTCGCGACATTTATCATCCAGGTCTTGGCGACATATATAGGGAGATCACTGTACACAATGCTGCAAAAACATAGGGAAAATTTTTAGAATGTATCGACTTATGAATGTTATTCGTAGAAAATTCTTTATTTAGTTTCTGTTACTTAGAAGTAACTCACACAATTTGATTTTGCATAAAGTTATGAGAGTTAGTTATAACCTGGTTTAAGAGTTTTATCAATGCGTATAGTTCTTACGTTGCCTTTTGTTATGAGCGGATTGGTTTTTTTTAGCGAATTTTCTGTTTATTTATTAAATAAGTTCACGAAATTCTATGATATTAAAAAGCGATTAGAATTTTCTGCGAGATGAGAACAAGAAAAAAGGGATAAAAATATGATTAAAAATATTATTTACAGTTAGTGTAGGAAGTTTGCCAATTTGTTATACTAGAATGTGATTTTTCATCCATTTTGAAATAGTGGTTTACCTAAGTACATTGGAACACATAGCGTGTTTTCTATTATATGGCTGTTTCTTTTGTTTTATTTCCCTGTTACGTTTTTCGATGTACGAAGATTGTATCGAATGCTTTTGAAAGGATTCGGAATGGAGAAACTCGTAACTGGAAATTCGTGAAAAACTATAGATTTTGCTATCCCACAAAAATATTCAAAGCGACGAGGCTAGATAACGATCTACGCAGGACGTGAAAGATGATATTGTAATTGACCGAATATACAGTGATATATAATAAAAGATCTATGTATGACAGATTTTAATTGTTCAACAATATCTACTCGATGATCGAAAAAGAAATTATTTTAAGCCCGCTTTTCTTTGGATATCAAAGTTATCAGTATCTATTCTAAGTGCTATATTATATAATTATTATATAAGAGGATAAGGTATTTTAATCAAATTTTTATAATAGTCAGTGAACACTTTGTTGCATTGTTATCTTAGTGTGTTGTAGGTTTTTGTAAACTCTTACAAAATATTTTATAATTTTAATCTGACAGTTATAAATCTAATTGAGTAAGATCTAAAGAATGTGGTCTGTCCAATATATTCCCTCATTGTCTTGTGTAGCATTTTTAATTTATTAATAATTTTATTAACAATTGCATTGTTTGGGATACAAAGATTCAGTCCGTAAACTTTATTCCGATTTCGTGATATTTAAATATATATTGACGAAATTTTCCAGCGTAAGCGTGTCCCTCCAAAAAATTATGCTAACGTTTCATTATCACTGCAGCTTCACAAGAGGATTGAATAACACACCGATACTGTTGTGTACTGCATGGTGTTTCACTGTTAATGCGGACCCTGTTCACGTTCTCGATCAATGGTGACCCACCAGAGATTTTAATTGGCGACCTGATAAAAGGACAGGTTTACACACGAAATTTTCAACTGTGAGAACGGCAGTGATGTCGGCTCGTGGAAGCCTCAAATCTCTGATTAGGGAACTAACCCTATTTGCCATTTTGTAGCAAGTACTCTTCATATTTAACCCTTGCTCGCCGGAATTAGGTCACTTTGATCCGGCTATTGCAGCACTCGACTACTCAGGATGCGGTTCTTGTCGTTTTATCACAAACAATACAATTAAAATATCTACCGTAATTGAACAGAGGAGGGGAATTTTCTTAAAAAGAATGCTATACATTCGGACCAACCAAGGTCCAAGCGAAATTGATCATGATTTATTGAATCTACGAATTCCAAAAGAAGAAATTGTATTTCCCGCCAATTCAGCAGACATTGCACCGTCAGATTTCTATCTCTTTCGCTCTTTGCGAAACAGTGTAAATCAGTTCCATTCATAGCCGACAGACAAGAGGAGGGAGCATGAATCGAGGGAAAAAATTTCCCCTCCCTCTCTCTGCAAGTACCAGGTTAGTCACGTGATATTGTGACACAGACAGGACAAAGACGGAACTGGGCGTCACGTGACTCGGCCGTGGCGGAAGCATGGGGGAACAGCGCGGTAGAAGGGGAAATTAGAGTGGGGGAACAAGCCCCGATCTGGCGACTATGGTCCCATTCAGCTATCGACCGTGCGGGCAGAGAATTTCGTTCCACGGGCATAAGCGATTTAGTGGGCAACGAATGAATTTTGGCAAAAATCGCCAAAATATGGTCAAAACCTCATAACTTATTAAAAAAATATTGGTTCCGCTTGAAAATTGGTATTAGGCCGTTTTTGGTGTCGCTGATCACGAATTTGAAATTAGGAGAAACAAAATAGCGGATCCAATATGGAGACACAAAATTATTATATCTCGCTCAGGTATAATATATCATGTTGACGGTCAAAAATGAGAAAGTTAAATAGACTGTTTAAGAGTAAAAGTAAAAGCGAAGCATATTTGTGTATTAGTCGGGGAGTACCTGAACACCCCTCTACCTTCCCTCTCACTGTCTCATATTAACCTGTACCAGGGGAAAGACTTAATTCTCCGAATAGCAAACTCTACCCTCTGTATTGTATAAAGTATGTATTCTATTCGCACTTCATAGTTCCCAAAGAAGAAAGAATTGAAGAATTGCTGGTCTTTTTACGTACAATAAGATCCCATAATAAAAAATATAGGTTTCCATTTGCAAAAACACAGTTGACCTTCAAAAGACCTTGAAAACGTCATCCAAATAAAATACTGATATTGCCTTGGACACGTGTTTTACACTTTTTTAATATTTTTCATACTTTTCGAGATATTCGGCTGCAAAGTTTTCAAGGGAACAGCCGATACAAAAACAGCGTTCGTGTTTGAAAAATATAAAAAAATTTCGGATATATGATTCTTTATAAAAAAACTGACATTCTATTCGAAATCTGTTTAAATTTTACAGAAAGACTTAGTGCATATCTCTCACAGTTCGACAAGAAATGCAAGGAGAGCACCTAAAATACCTACTCTGCGTTACAAAAAAACAGTGCTACGACCGCAGAGGCACCTAGGGGCAGCTAATTTTTTTTAGAATTGCAAGATAATACTATGTAGTAGAAGCTCCAACAAGTTTTAACGTGGAACCGTGTAAGACTTGCACCTTTTACTCTAAATCGTAAAAATGTATGCCTTCACTTTTACTCTTTCTTTGCATACACAGTTATCAGTTAACAATAAACATTTGGCACTAAAACCTATGCAACTTGCCTCCACAAACAGCATTCATAATGCAGAATTAAAATCGAAACGTTTCAACACAATTTGTACACTTGTGGACTTGAAAATCGCAATGTGCTTCACAAGGTTAAAAAGGTATCAAAACGATTGCAGTGACTGGGGATGGAGAGTAGCATGATCTCCTTGGTTAGGTCTGTGGCCGATTTTCAACAGTGTCGATCTCCTCCACGCAAGCTGGTCATCTCGGCAGCCTGTGCCGAGCACATTGTCTACATGCCGTTAATTCGGTCGCTGGCCGGCACGTGGATTTTATGTGACTTTGCTCGCGCTATTACCGCACGCCAGAAATCTGCGATTACCGTGGCCGATCGTTAGGGCCGGCGTCCACTCGTCCGCACAATTGACTCTCTCTCTCTCTCTCTTTTTCTCTCTCTCTCTCTCTCTCTCTCTCTCTCCACCTCCCTTCCCCGGTTGCCGCTTTCGTTCGCTCCTGCTACTGTATTCCTGGTACCGTTTATAATCATTCGAGCGATAGCGGAGTCTAAGGTCACCGGTACAGTTATCCTTTCGGTTCTCAAAAGATGGACGCGTCCCTAATATTTTTATACATGGTAGAAACCCTCAGTCGTTGCGCGATCTTCGTGGCCGGCTAACTTTAGGCCCGTGACTATCGAAAATCAATGCTTCGGAAATAGAATGAATTTGTTAACAGGTTAACACACACCCGACTATCATTTTCTATCTATTCGTCTTCCACTTTCGTATATTTTCTAACAAATTATGAGCTCTTCTTTCGTTCATATCAAATTACACGCTCTGCCGTTCAAAGTCATACTAAACGTCAGTTTAGAATATACGGCACGGACCGGCACGACAAAATATTGAAACATGCGATGGATTGGGCCAAAATGCCAATCTAGACAGACAAAATTATTCCAGTATTAGTTTAACACTATTCCTACCGACACTTCACGTGTACCTATTCCTACCGCGACTGGTCAACTCACCGGTCTTTAGCACAACTTATATTTACACAACTTATACTTAACAACTTACTTCGATTTTATGGAATCTTTGAGGTTTCTAGTGTGGCGGTCAAAGTGTTAAAGCCGATTCATTTACGTTGTACATAGGAAATTCTAATCGAAGTTTTGAAAACGGTCATTTGACCGGCCGCGGTAGGAATAGTGTTAAGACTTAAAGTCATAGTCATATAGGTCATTGGATTCTGGTTGGCGTCAGCTACAACAATATGTAATAACAAATACATAGTGGGAATTAAAAAATTAAGGTGACCATAATTTTTTATTAGAAAAAGTGTTTTTTAATTTTTTTCTGGGGGAGTTTATAGACCACTGAATATCGATTAACTTTTGTTCGAAACACTTTCTTGTCAGAGTCACGCCCCGTGGTTTAGAAAACTAAAAACTGAAACCCCGTGGTTTTCACTAGAAAACTAAATCCTTTAGGAGGCAAGGTTGAGAAATGTAGATGCTCCGTAGTGTTCGTAGTGGATATGAATATGATATTATTGTCACAATCGTTCCTTGCTCAACCGGAAGGAGATTTTCGTCAGAACAGAAAAAAAACTTCTACATCGATTTCTGAAGTTAGCTTAATTGCTTGCAAATCTTTGCAGATGACTATACATAAAAACTATTCAAGACAGTCTAAAGAAATGATAGGCTATCCTATCCTAGCCTATCCTAGCCTATGGTAGCCTACGGTAGCCTATCCTATTATATCCTAGCCTATGGTAGCCTATAATAGCCTATCCTAGACTATCCCAGCCTATCCTAGACTACAGTAGCCTATCCTATTCTATCCTAGCCTATGGTAGCCTATCCTATCCTAGCCTATCGTAGCCTATCCTATCCTAGCCTATCGTAGCCTATGGTAGCCGATCCTAGCCTACGGTAGTCTATCCTATCATATCCTAGCCTATGGTAGCCTATCCTAGCCTATCCTAGACTATCCTAGCTTACAGTAGCCTATCCTACCCTATCCTAGCATATGGTAGCCTATCCTAGCCTAGCCTATCATATCCTATCCTATCCTATCTTAGGCATTGGTATCCTATCCTAGCTATATTAAGTTATTACTACTAAAAACTGATGAAAGGAGTTTTCAAACCAAATACAGTAATGTATATACTTACCTTTCGATAATATATACACAAAACTATTCAAAATATCACAAAATAGAAAGGTATTTAACGAAACGCACAGCAGGAAGCACGAAAAGATACTGACGTAGACGGAAAAAATTTTCCGCTTTCGCACCAAGTTCGCGATGCATACGGGAAAACCCAAATGTCTATTATTGTTTTATGATAGGCAGGTAGTTACCGCCTACCTGGGGCGCAGGTAAAACAAAAATGTTGCGATTCTAAGGACATTTAATTTTTGTATTATTCCTTGCTAGAATTGCAAAACATTGAAACACTCGTTTCAGATGGAACCGTTCACACTTGTACTGCACGGATTGGCAGGGACCGTCAACGGAACGAACCGGCACCGATCAACGTTATCCCGAAGAACTGCCTTGTGTGAGAGTGAGAAAGGTAAAAGCTAGTTCCCCGTCGCTGTCCGATCCGCTCATTTTGACTGTTTTACGTAAAGTGACAGTTCGTCGCCGGATCAATGTAGACAAAAAGCATAAACTGTCGTGCCGGTGCCGTTTCTTTCTGTTAACGGTTCATGACGGTCCGTGTCGTATAGTGTGAATCGATCTTTACACAAATAATTAATCATTATTCTCTCAATTTAACATTAGAATTAACATTAGAATCACCAGAGAAGTCAAAATGGCACACTTTGGATTTTTGATTTTACAAGTATTAATTAAATAAACTGACTTCCATACTTTATTCAGAACTTTATTTACGCGCATACTACGGCGACAACAAAATCTCAACAGATTCATTTTTCTAACTTATACAAGAAAATCAAATTCAGCGATCTTTGTCGATCGACACTCCTCGTGTTAATACACCGCGCTACTTTCCCATGTATCAGGCTCGAGTGACGGTGTTTGTTGTTACTTTATATCGTCATCGCATTACGGAATTAATGGATTACTCGTCGGCGCGCAGTGAGCATTTCATCGAGAAGAACTTCCAAGGGAGTTTATTTCAGTGGAAACGAGTGACATAATGTTCAAGGCGACCTGTTTCGACGACGCGCCACGCCGTCTGTTTTGCCGAGCAAGTCGAACCGATCAGATTTATAAAAAGAAGAAACTGCACTCTCGCGTTCCACGTATTATCACGTACGTAATCCCTGTTCGCTTTATCTAACGCGCCAGTTGTTCTTCATTTGCGCCTCGTCGAAGCAAACGACACGATGAAACTCAGACCGTCGACATGGTTTACTCAGTTTCGTGGACTCGAAGCGCGAGGGAGAGAAAGAGAGAGAGAGAGAGAGAGAGAGAGAGAGAGAGAGAGAGAGAGAGAGAAACGAGTCTCATTAGCTGCCTCGAGCTTGACATTTTCCGATCGAATCGATCGACAACAGAAATGGCCTCTCATACATTCCGCTGAAAATCGGGAGTTCTCTCGATTGAGAAAAATCTTAGCCTCTCGAATAACGGTGTAACCTATTTGTTCTTCGAAACTCCTGGGTGGAAAAAAGCGAAATACTTTTTTTTTCAGGTCACCGATAAAACAAAAATAAACTCTCGCTCCCGGCACGTTCTTCGATTCTTTGCATTTTTCAATGTGTGCCTATTCTACCGAGACTTAAATAGATCTTTTTAATATATACGTCGCGAATGACAATTTTTTACTAAGAAATCAATGAATATATAATAATAACATTTTATCACATTTATTGTGTTTTTACTGGTACCCAGGAGGCTATAGATATACCTTCTTCGTTTTTTAATCAAATTTTGTAATGTTAAAGGCATAGCATATAATAATTTGCAAAGAAAAATACATAAATATAAAAAATTTTATTGTACATTTTCGATTTAGTTTTTTATATACGATCACCCCCTTTTCTGGTAATGATCATCCTACATTTTAATCAGGACATTTTTTAATTTTTGTAGAAGACGCTGACGATCTCGAAAGAATTCGGGAAAGACATTCATTCTATCGATGCCATTTGAATTGTGCTTTAAATATTTTTTGTACTGTAAAGTCAAAGTGGGTATTATGTGTTCCCGTTCGTCTGGAACATCCTGTATAACCAACGCAATTACCATGCATGAATATTATAGGCTGGAAACTGAAATTTAAGGAAATGGAACGTTGCAACGAAAGACAATTTATGTCCGGGAAAATTCATGATTCCCGACACTGCGCGCCGTTCTTAAGTGTCGTTGATAGGTTTAAAGCGATCGAACGGGAATAGAACGGAGAAATTTAATTAAGTAGGAGGGTGAAAATAGGAATGGTACTTTGATGTTCCTAACATTACTTTAATGCATATTTGTGACAGATATTACATTGCATAATAACCAGTACGAATTCTGTTTTACAATTTGCAAACTTTTGTGATAAACATTTTCGAACAATCGTGAGAGCATTTAATTTTTTCTTCTTTTTATTGCAATCTTTTAGAAATAAAAGATTATTTTGCACGATTAACTGTTTAATTGACGCACAGAGAAAGTCTCTTCTTTTCAATTTATTAAGTATTTTTCTATTTTAAGTTTTCTATATAATTCTATATTTTTCGATCAACAATTCTGTTAGTATCGTAAATAGATGCAAAAGTTTTCTACGTTGCAAATAGTATTTTGCATTTCCGTTGATGGCATTTTGTATAACGTTTACTACCTGCACAGGTCCTATTATTTGATATTCATTGATATAATTTTATGCCGGCTAGCTTTTATTAAATATCGGATTTTCTTCCACATTATAAAAGTTTATTAAAGCCCATTGAAATTAGCTGGATTGAGCAATTTCGAAATAATGACGCGCTGCAGTAAAATGTGACACGATCACGGCTACGTAACGTGTCCAAAATAATTTCACGCGAGAGACGATATTATAAAATATTGATTTATATTTTTGCAAATTTATTCCATTACGTCGGAGTTATTGGCACAGCCAAAATTCAGTGGATCGCCAAAATACACACATACTTCCAAATATGTGTGCGTGTTGCATTCGCAGTGTCACTTTAAATTTTGAGTTGGCCAATAAATTTACAGGTAAGCTCTACTTCCATAAATTTAAATAAATACAAGTGTTGTTTATTTCATTCGAAAACGTTCTGCCATCTTGGAGAGCCTCCATTTTCTTCTAACATTTATTTCTGCAAATAATTCATCGATAGACTAAAGCGAAAAGCTTTATACATTTATAGCGTGCACGAACTTATAAAATACAAGAAAGTGTGTACATTATTAAAAGAAAATATATCAATTTTAGTTTACGTTTTCTGCAATTTAAATTTTAATCGACAAAAGAGACTTTTCTCCAATTTCATTTCTAATAATAAATATCCCATGAAAGTCTATTAATTACAGTCAGATTTTTGCGTTTCTTGAAAGATTTTCATTTCTGTGACATAATGCCACGGTTTGTTATCTTACTGTTTCGTTATGAATAATGTCGATCATTGCACAAGTTTCCCAGCTCAATGTCAAGGAAGATTTATAGGTATTGCGGTGCTTCAGAGTCTGAATCTGATCTTTGTTCTGTGATATTTCATTTCATTCGGCTATCTTTTTTTGAACTGGTCACTCCTGTTACGGTGATAAAATATCGAACCGCGACTCGATCTCTTCGGCTTCAGATATTGTCATTTTTCTTTGTCCACTATATACAAAGGAATTTCGATAACCAAAAATTCCATTTTGCTATCTTCATAAACCAACGACAATTTTTATTCAGTTGGTCAATTCTCTTTCATTATATTTTCTCTAACAATTTTCGCTTCGTTTCAACTGTCCAGTACAACATCAAAGTCAAAGGGTTAACATTGTCGTCTGTAACTTAGGGAACGGAGTACACTAAATTAAGACAACGGCACGTCGGGAAGGGATCGCGGGGCTCCAACAAAGTAATTCGAAGGAAACCGTGCGTTTCTATCGGCTCATCTGCAGCCGTTGCGGAATATAGACATTAGGGGATCATTTATCTTACTTACGCGTTGGCCGATGAGCCTGACCCATTACAGTCGCCCAGGGACTAAAATTTCTCTATCCCGATCTAGTTTCTTCTAACATGCCGAGTTTCCACCTTTGGAGATCAATATTCATTAGGCGCAGCCTCCCTTCCACGGTCGGCCTGGCTATTCTCGTTCTGCGCGCATCGGCTAATGTTTAGAAGCTTTGATTGACCGATCTCCTTGTGGATAGAACGCAAATTAATCGTGTTAGCCGTGCAACTACGTTTACCTGTCGTGACTACGATAAGTAATCTCCTACAAGCGAATCATTCCCAAACACCAATTTTCCCCTGATCAATGCCTGGCTGGATCGAACTTTTTAACACCGACAAATCGTCGTCCCACGATAAAGAAGTTTTACAGCGGTGAAATCTCCCTTTTTAATACAGCTAATTTTAACTTTGTTAAATTATTAACTAATTTTACCTTTATTTAATAAACAAAGTAAGAAATTTATTTGTTAAAAAAATACCAATAAGTTCATAACAAAAGGCAACTCAGAAAAGGCATTATACTAATCGATACAACTCTTAAACCAGATTATAGCTAACTCTCATAATTTTATGCAAAAAATAAAAATTCCGTGAGTCATTTCTACGAATTTAAAATTAAATAAACAATTTTCTGCGAATAATTTTCTTAAGTCGATTCATTCTTAAATTTTTCCTAATGTCTTCGCAGCTTTGTATACAGTGATTTTTTTATATATTTCGTCAAAACCTGGGTGATAAATGTCGCGAAATTATCCCCACTAGCGTGCGGCATACTCC
>CM052130.1:21388302-21444963 GCA_028454255.1 Halictus ligatus
ATTTTTAATCGCTAAAGATATTTACGATACAGCTAGGGTATTAACGGAAGATCGACTTAAAACACAAGCGACACTAAAGTGAATCTTCACTTTGTAGAAGAAGCTAATATTACAATTCACCTACTGAATTTCCCCGTCTTTCTTTAAAACTCCATTAAAAATCAAAATCGACGTCAACGTCTGTTCTTGGTCAGTCTCAGCAAAGTGATTCGCTCCGTCATTCCTCGCGACGTCGGAAAGTATGAAACGTGGATCGTTCGCGCACACGTTTCAAGATTTGTTAACGCACGATCGAACGAATCTCGCGAACGATCGGTTCGCGGTAACGTTATTGTTACGACTCCCGGTGATTCGAGAAAACCGCACATCGAAACGCCATCGTTACCAAAGACACACGCACGGGCACACGAACGCTCGCAACTACGTCTGTTTTTCCTTTCGACCGCAATCTCTGCGTGCCATATGTCCATTGTCACTTTTTACCACGACGACACTAGAGCACTGCAAATCTGCAATTTCATCCACACGTCGAACCTTAGGACACGTTGCGTGGATGTTTTTGATAGAGTGCCTCTTCTGAAAACCGCTGCCGCGGCCGCGGCTGCGGCTTTCGCCGGTCAGTCTCTGTCGCCGTAGCACGCGAACGCTATAATCGGGCGCTAAAGGTTTTCGACCGCTTCTTCCCCACCGGTAAATCACGTTAAGCTGCGATCGCCAGGTTTTACGCGCGAGCAATTTCCATCGCTGTTTGAGAAACACTTGTGTCGGCAAGTTAATGCTCCGTGTCTGCTGATTGGAGACAAGCGAGAGTGGTTTTGCGATAGCTACCGCGACGGGGATGATACCTCGGGTGGCCTCGAACGACCGAAACCTTAAGCACCGATTAGGGGTGCAGCGTTACCGAGGATGATCCATCATGTGTAATACAACTGGAGAGCTCGGAGATTCCTGGAAAAATAAACTCGAGAAGCGGAATTTTGTCGTCCTTTTTTTTTAGAACGGATCGCACCTCGGTGAGGGTTTCGAACATTATGACAATGTCCTTTATTTCGGGAGCATGGATCACTATTTATAACACAATGAAAGAAAGTGAATTTTTTCGCGTGCATTATGCATATTTTCAATGTGAATGATATTTCCATTAAATAAATGACGGAAAACCTTGAAGGAAGTGGTCCCTGAGAATATTTGATGTAACTTTCTTCTCAGCGAAAATTCACGCTTCGGCTTCGTTAAGGAGTTATCCTTATTTTTTATTGATCCGTGTTTTTCGTTAATAACTCGTTAGCAAAGCCGCGGAGAGGATTTTCGCAAAGGAAAAAGTTATTTCAAATGACTCCAGGAACCTCCTTTTTGAAGGTTGTCTGACATTTTTGAAAAATTAATACGTTCGTTTTTCTTTCATGCTGTACGGGATGAGAAAATTGAACTCTGATCTAGATTTCGCGATTTTATCTCGTATGTTTATTTTTTCATGAAGAATCATCCAGTATCATTTTTCGTCGCCAATGATAGATCATTCGTAAGTGGATCATGTATATGCGGGTCAATTGAAACCCAACATGGCGCATGGGAGGGTACAAAATCGTGTAAATGGATTCCCAACAAAAGTGGGTCTGACACTTTTAAAACCAGCCAACGAAGAGTTTCTTCATCGATGAGACTTTTTATTATATAGCGAGATTTTTTTCACGGACAAAAACGAATGGAAATTTGCAGCTTTCGAACAGCCTCCATCGTTGTTGTGTTTTTCCCTCTTCGATCGCGAGTCGTCACAGAAAATATCGATGTGTCTACCGGCTACTACTTTTTCTGAACATACACGCAGCAATACAACTTTATTTCCTGTTAAGTGTTTACAATAGCGAACAAAATGCTATTACAGAAACTCAACAAATGTCAGTGCGGCGTCTAGTGCATTTCAAACTCTAGTTTTAAAATAAAGTGCGAACTCCGTCACGATAAATAAGGTACCTGTTTTCTCTAAAAATATTAATCTTTTATATTAGACTGCAGACGTTTACGCTGCTGCTTCACATTCCTTATTTATTTATTGGAGTTGAAAATCAATGACACTTTGTTCCCGCGATAATGGCTCCATTAAGATCAAAATAAAAATTTCATTAATTTATTCGTACACAATACAAATGCATAAAATCTGCAGTCCTTTCGAGATACAGCTCTCATGACGTAAATGCATCATTTAGTATCAAAGAATGTCAACTAATAACAACAGTTTGTCAATATTTAACAGTTTTTAATTTTTGGTCATACATTAGTCTATCGAATGTTAATTACTTTTTAACGTAGCGAGAACGTTTGAAGATTTTGTCTGCCATTGTAACAACAAGAAATCCACATATAGATACTGTAATATTTATAAGCGACGCAATATTAATTACCGATTTATCGATAGGTTGTATTAAAATGAACCATTGTTACCTTAATCCTCGCTTTAATAACTGACCCTTAATTATATGCAATTACTAGTAATGCATATTATATTAGAAAACATAAAAATCGTTAACCATTGTTTGTAATAATACAATAAACGTGTTTTCTTTACCATTAATTCACTATGATTCATGATGCTTCATGGTTGACGTAACTACACGACATAACTTATATACAATTGTGCGTTGATATATTAATACGTCATAAAAAACTCGTACGTAATCGGATATTACAGGTAATAGCACAAATTGAGCTGAATTTGTTGTATACGGATTTGTGTTTTATTTATCGGCCGTGGCAGAGATATAGTAAATTCGTAGTAAATTAAGTAATACATAAATCACAGATCTTCGTGTCCAATTTGACGTTAGACTCTCTTGTAGTACACTCATGCTCAAAAAGATACAGCATAATTTCGAAACATGCAGTGTCCCTTACATGTACGTATTTTTGTAAAAATGTTTCATTGCAAATACTATTTTATTATTGCGATGAAACGACACTTAATCATAGTTATAAGTGCAAGTTACATTTATTTGTGAAAAACATAATATAATGTGATAATAAAGACGCGAAGTAGACATAATGCTCCAAATTTTTATATTGTTGACACAAAATTGTGTTTTTAAATTTTACTAGTTTTTATTTTTTGTTTCATGATAGAAGATGATGGTGAATATTAATATATTCAAGAATAAACAACTGAGCGGGTCCTCATTACATACATGGTTTATGTTTAATTTCGTTTATTTTCTGTTGTCACTTTAGAAGAATTTAATATATCTCTCTCACTAATTGTAATCACGGTTTGTTATGGTAAATACATTCTTAATGTCGTACAATTATTAACTGCAGCAAAAATATTTTTTATTTATCAAATCAATTAAACTGATATCGAAGTAAGCATAATTTGATCGTCGATGACAACTTCCGTTTAACGCATTGTACAGTATTTGTCGGATTATTAACAATAGTAAGTCATTTTGCGTAGTTGTACACGTAGTACAACGTTAATAACATTTTGATGTTACATTTTTACGCATTGTTGCCTTCTTTTAATTCCGTGTAGAAGTTTTGTAAAAGTTTTGTGCAATCTTCTTAAAAAAATACTAGTAATTCCTTCAAAGAATTTCAGAAACTGTTTTCATTGATTACCATACAAAATTAATTGTTTTCGTCTGCAATTTTCAACTTTCTGCGTTAGATACTATTCCTGAACATCTCATGCCAAAAATTTATACGCTATTTAGAAATTGTTCCCATCATTTTTCTTTCCTTACTTTCTTTACTACACTGACACAGAATTTTTGACATATAACTTACGAACTTGAGTTTATACAATCTGGTATAAGCAATGCGTTGTTAAAATATAAAACAGAACAATGTAAATATAGTTTAGTAATGTAATTGCCTTATTTGTTGCATTCTACTCTTAATAACATCAACTAATTGATCCTAATCCAGTTGTATGATCAAAATATAAATTCGTATCTAGAATAAATCATTTGAAATAATTGGTATAAAATAAAGAAAAACTCATGCAATAAAGGCAAGGGAAGGTTTGCCCTTTTCGAAAGTCAGAAATTGACAATTGACTTTAATCTTTCCATAACTGTCGGCCTGCAGTTCGGAAATTTCGTCGCCGGAAAACAACGTTATTTTCGCCCGAAAACTTTTTTCATCAGTGGCCTTTAATTCCCTTAAAATGTACCGCTAACATCCACCGATCACACAGCAACATTGTTCGTTCGTTTCACCGCGTGAACTAGTTACGAAACTAGTGCAAACAGAAATGAAATTCGATAATGGAGTTTTTCACCCGGGATACTGGCTTCCGCGATCTATAACAATGCCGTCGACGCGGTTTCTTCATTTTTTAGCAGCTCCAAGGCTGACAGTGTTGGTTGGAGATCTGATTCATACAATTACCGACGATTTGTTCATTTTTTGGTAACTTTAACAAAAATCTGATTCACGAATTGTAGCGGCAGAATAATTAAACAAATTGTATTCCTCGTTTATATCGACAATATCGTTTTTCAAATTTTGCGGAAATTTTAAACAACGTTCATCACGTCGATAAATTTAGCTCCATTTTCACATACCACTTTCGTTTCATTATGACAGTGTTACGAAACGCTTGGCAAAAATATGAAAATTCCAGACGAAAATAATGCAATGCATGCATTATTGCGCTTGCAGTTCTTTCACCTTTTTTTTTTGTAAACATGTAATTAGATATTTTCATTTCGAGAATAATTGTCTACACTGTGCGATACGACTCTGACCACAGTCGTGCAGTAATTGATTACTTTACTCTTATAAGAAACAAACAAAAACATAAAAAAAAAAATAAAAGATTCCCGAAGAATGTTCGTGATCATTACCAAACAGTAGTCCGCGTTCAATGGAAAAATTGCTTCGACTTGTCCCAGTATCGGTAACGTACGCGCAGTATACTGACGCTCTATGTAATGATTCCGTGATTAGTCAGTTAATCAGATCTCGGTCGGTCCGATGATACCTGTTATTTATTAAAAGCAACTTCTGATTGCTCGATAAATATGATCGTTTCCCAGCGATTTCGTTGCACTGCAATCACACAGCCGATCATTAATCCGATTACGGTTTGTTGAACTTCAATTGATCTCCGGGCAATTTTTCGCGTTAATTTTCAATTCGTGAAACGATAAAACTAGAGTAACGCTGTCATCGACGATTGACCTTGAACCGAATCTCGAAAAAAACGAAAGAGGAACTCACCGACTCGCTTCTCCTGAGAGGCATCCATCGCGATGAAGAGAACTTCCGATGATGATGAATTCACCGACGATCGCTCCTCGACATCTTCGATTGTAAATTCGAACGAGATACAAACGGGTGGGTGGGGGTGTGGGGGGTGGGCTTACTATGTCTTATTGTGTCCAACGATCCATCGAATTTCACCTAACACTCAGTTAATAAGATTCATCGTATCAAGATCCGCTCTGGCGCTCATACGCGCGCAACATGCACACATTCGATCATGCATACGCATACGCACACGTCCGTGGACAGCTCATTCGTAGACACACGCGCAGACGACACGTACGCGAACACACACATTATCTCAATTGACCCAAAAAGAAGGCGAGCGTCACGAGGACCGTCTTCGATGTCGGCGAGCCTGCTGCCGTGTTTCCGTGCTGCATTGCAGCTGGGTGCTCCCCTGGAACAAGAACAACGAGGACCGGATTAGCGTCCGACCTGAACTTCCGGTGTCGGTTGCACTCGTGTTATTTGAGTACGCGCCGAGGATCGAATGAAATTATGTTGAGGGGAATTTAGACTATTCACGTTGGATGCTCATCCCGGTTGATTCATCTACAGTGAAAGGTGTGACGACTGAGTTCATTTGCGTTTCATCCAAAGCGATAATCCAAAGTGACTAATGAAGGCGAATTTACACTGTTCACTTTGGGTATTCAACCTGGACGATTCATGCCCAGTGAAAGGTGCCGGAAATGGTAGAAGTTCTTGACGGGAGTGGTGGGCATTACGTATGCATACAATTGTATATGTAACATACCACATATTACTCGTTAAAATTGCAAATGTAGTTAAAGGAAACGAGTGAAAGCAGTCGGCGAATGGGGGGTCGCAACAAACGGGATTGAATGTGTATGCAGAGAATGTCCTCCGCTACAATCGCATTCTTGATTGATTTCTCGATAATTGCCGCTCGGTGGAGTAATGTTCGTTGACGGGATAAGCCAGAGAATTACTGCTATCGGCTACGGGAGAACCATGATGTATACTAGATTAGATGTCCATTTCGTATAGGCAATTAGATAGTAATTGCATATAGCAGATTTCAGTGTTCCCTGGATGAATCTCAGCGCATACTGTGTACCTTTAAAACGATCAAACATTTTAAGTGCGCAACGTGCTTGTACCGAATCTCGACACCGTCTATCAAATAGACATTACACAAACCGCAGATGAAATAGTAATTTAGTCCTTCTAGTAAATATAGAAAGACGGTTTCAAGTGAACGGCCGTAAGGGAAGCCGTAGGTAAACGCGTAATTTTTCCATCACCCGAATCGACGTCAACATCAACGTCAATCCTACGGCGACGTCAATTTTGCCTCGTATCAGAAATTAAGACGCGCGACGCTTACCGTCAGCCCGTCAATTTCAAAGGACGGCATGGCGACCTCCCCCTTAAACCAATGCGACAGTGCAGGAATTAGATCATCGATTAGATGGTTAATTATGGAATTAGATCGGACAGACATCATACGAGTAATTCGATGTTTCCAGTTGGAATACTCGTGCCGGGAATTCGCATCGTTACGAGCCGCACACCGTCGAAAATATAATTAGTTAACGTCGATAATTAAAAGCATTCAGTACGGGTTTCACGTACAATCGTCGAGATTTCATTGGCCTGTTAAAATAATTAAATATTCTATTATCAGGGAGCAGCTTGCGTGGTAGGGAATTTTGGTATCCATTAGAGTATGCAACAGATGCGCCCTGATGCGTTCGACAGATGCTTTCGGTTACTATAAATTACGGTATCTTCGTGTATCACTTTATTTTCTGTACAAAGAAATTAATCATTCTATCCGGTTAAATATTGATAACACATTGAGCGGAAACGAGCTTGGTCCGAATAAATTTAGACATTTTATTTCTTTGCTGCCTACATTTATCGCGTATCTAAATAAACTAAAATATTTCAGTTGTCGTTGAATTTATCGCGTATCTAAATAAACTAAAATGTTTTAGTCCTCGTTGAAATATTTTTAAGCGTACGGTTGCGATAAAAATAAGTGAAGTGAACAAACACGTTGGCCTTATATATTCGTATGCATTTTTGCTTTCAATTTCAATTTTGTTTAGAAAATTCCTCGACACGTGAGGTACTTTTCAATTTTCAAGTTAAAAAAATATGCTCTAAGTTTAGAATAGTGTTTCACATTAATACAGTTTTTGTTCGATTATTGCGACACTATTATACAAAGTAAACCACCTAACTTAACCACGCTAATTATTTTCTTTGTCAGTGCAACAATAAGTTGCACAAGTATGTATTTGTCCTTGTTGATGCTTCGGATTCTGGTATATTATTTTTCGTATATGTATACGTCTGCCTAGAGATGTACATATATCATGCTAAGCATTTTCGATCACATTATCCTAATAGAGTCCGCGTCTATCCTGGCATGTTTATAAACACTATGGTATTATATGACGATATTCGATATCTCAAGCAAAGATTCCTAGGAACAAAAAACTATAATAACAATGAGAGAGGTGCTGCGTGCACGTTGTTATATTACGCTATAAGTTAAATTAAAATGAATAAAATTTTGGAAACATAAGCTTCAGTATTTTTAGTATCCCCTAGATAAAATACTACTTTAATTATATTACCTTTGTTACCCTCCAGCAAACGGATGAAAAAAATATCACGTTATGAACTATGCGGGATTAATTTTACTCTGAACGTAATTTCTCCGTAAATGTATTATTTGAATACAAATCCAGTTGAAAAAAATTATTTCGTTGTTTCTTGTAACAAGAACAGAAAAATAATATTAGTGAAAACAAAAACAAGAATTTACAAACTTCTAAGTAATTAAAAATCGAGATCCTTCATATCTTTAATAATAATATTTTCACTGAGGATCTTAAGCATTTATGATAAAAATGTGCCGAAAGCAGTAAAAACATCAGAATAATTAAGAAATAATTGTCATATTATTATAAACCCATTAAAAAAAAAAGAAAATTAATTTTGTTGAGAAAGAAAATTAATTTTTATGATTCAGTTTGTTTCGATTGAGGTACACAATATTTATGTTGCATAAAGATCCACAGTTCAGTAGTAATATTTTGCCAAATTCCGATTATAATTAATACTAGTACTATCGAACACTAAACCGCGACGGTTACGCCCTGACGAAAACGGCTAGTTGGAACAATAAAAAAAAAAGTTAGCTCGCAACTAATCTTGCTTTACAGCTCAGTGCACCAGCTCCATTTCAACCTATTCCCGGTATTGATTGCATATGCAATGAGTAGTCCGAACGCGGCATCACGGCGCGATTGGCGAACAATAAAACGCGCGTCGTCCACAACGGAGACGATCCGAATCTCATAAACTTTATTCGGTACGTGCTACTTGTAAATATGCGACCATGCCTGGTTGTACAGCCGCAATATTTTTGGGCGAGATTACTACATAAGGGATGCTCGAGCGTTACAGAACGCGGCGGGTAGCTCGTCACGAGCCCCCGCGCATGACGTAAATCGCATTGTGCGTGATGTGCAACTGTAAGTAAGGTGTATGACGGGGGAGTGAAATTAGTAGAGGCGCCAGCCCTTGTCTCCGCGTTGAAAATACATCGAAATTTTATTTCACAAGCGGTGGAAAAACAAGGCGACCCCGCAACGCGCGATAAATCACACGCCGTCCCCGCGATAAATAATAAATCTAAAGTTTACGAGCCACTTTTGCCCCCCGAACTGACTGTTCATGAAATTACGGGAATATAAAATCCATCGTATTCGCTAGGGACGAGACAGACCACTTCAATGTCTTTCCGAACCTTACCGAAGAGGAATTTTATTTGTTCCGTGTACGCGCAAAATGTTCCACTCTTTTTCAACGTATTTTTTACATTTATTATTCGGTAATTTTTTAAACGTCTGACGACCTAAATTTTTAAGCAGCGGTACGTGGTCTTTGTTTATTTATTTATTCTTATATGCATGTGGGTCGAGAAAAACAAAAAAGGTTGAGTACGGCTGACCCAGACCACGTAGAAAGCACGAACTGCATTTGGTGGATCATCTCCCGCCGACGTTAGTTAGGCTAATTTTATTCGCTCTTCGATCTAGATACGGGCACGGGCACAAATCGTGGCACCGCTTCGCTTCCGCTATTGTTACGCATATTTGAATATTTATTTTTACACGGTGGTCTGTGCATTCATCGAGCATGGCGAAGAGACTGAATTCATGCACTTTGCTCGAGATAATTACGGTTTCGACGGTGTCCGCAGCTCATTAACACTGCCGGAAGGAACATGACTTTGGTCGATGAAAGATGACTGGATGATTCATCAAGTGTGCACACCCAACTTCCGTCGATTATACCCGACTTTTATTCTTAAGGAGACCAATAGCCTCCTGTCGGCTCCTGGAGACGTTAATTCAGTATTACAATCTTTATAATATATCGGTCAAACCTTGTCGATAATGCAGAAAATGTTTAATCCTAAATATTTCGTACATGTTTAGACAGTCTGATGTCGCTATAAAATATAAAGTGATTTAGAGGTTGTTTAGCGAGTTTACGCTCGCAAACTTATAATTTACTCTGGCGTTTAGAGCGAAGGCGAAAATAGCAAAATAAAAATACTTAACGCGAGAAAAATAGTTGTGGAAGAGAAGAACGAGGTTCGTAGATAAGTAGGGCACTTGTTAGATAGGGCGAGAATAAAGGGACCAAGGAGAGTGATATATGAAGAGCGGCAAGTGATAAGAGGAACATTTACAGCGAAGGAAACTTCTTTCTTACGCAAGTCTACAAAGCAGTATACAGATTAATTGAATTCATTTCCGCGGTTATCTGCCATTCCTCCGACGAAAATATTCATTTCCATGAAAGCGTTGGAGGGGTTCTCAGGATTCCCTGTACAAATAGGAAAAAAAAGACAGAAGAGTCTTTTTTAAAGTAGGCAGTGTTTACCAAATACAATGTTCGTTGAAGTCACCATTTTCAATTCACCGTTTTCGTTCAATTCATTGAAGCGTAAGTTTCACATATTTTATAATTTTAATTAGTTAGAAAGTTTCACATATTTTATAATTTTAATTATGTTAGATCGAAGAGATGATTGCATGGAACATTAATTATTTTACTTTTAAAATTTGCATAATGCATGGCAGTTGGATAAATTAATTTGAGGACGTTTGGCCATGTGTATAATAATCTTGTTCGTGCTGTATTAAATTTTTCATGATTAAATTGTTGTATTAGGTGTTAAGTTTGCGATGGACTGGAAGCTTCGAGTTTCCCTCGGGGCCAATACTTCGGGAACAAATGACGTCAGAGGAAAGGAGATTCTCGATCCCGCAAGTTTGACATCGACGGCGATAGAAGATCTATCTATCCTGTTCTCTCTTTGTGCATAATGTTCTGTGTAGGCGTGGTTTCATTGCTCCCGATTTCAAAGGAGCTATATGCATAGCTCACTAGGGAATGCCCCATAGGGCATCAGCGTATGCTTGCTCTATACCGTGGTTTTAAACTGCACGATTGAGATAGAACACTTTCCACAACAAATTTATTTACAACATTATCCATTATGTTTCTTTGATATTTCTACAGTACTGACTCTCCATTCTTCATACGATATTTTATAGTTATCATTTTTATTTTTTGTAATTTGTGTTGTAATTTCCCCTTCTACCGCGCCATTCCCCCACGCGTCCGCCGCGGCCCGGTCACGTGACCCGTTTCATCTCTGTCGTGTATACTCCGTTACTGGCAGAGAGACAGAGAGAGAGGGTAACTTTTTCCCCTCAATTAGTGCTTCCTCCCCTCATCTAGCGACTATATAAAATTGGACGTTTTCATATTGTTTTCTAATTCGTAAAGATGAAGTTTTCGCATACATGTCAAGTATAAAGTTAACAACGTCGATAATAGATATAGAAATTAAACATATTAAAAAAATTTAGCATCGACCAGAACGACGCAAGGCTTAACAAACGCAAAGCTTAAACAATCCGAGAACAGGCGGCAGGCGTTTTTCAGTTGTCGAAACGAGGTGTCCGAAGGGAGCAAATGTTTGTTCGTTATTTCCCTTGAATAACGGTCGTGTATATTTGAATAATTTATCAAGAAGTATAGTTTGCCGCGAGAGGAATCTTTCACGTGCGAACGCGCCTCGAAACGATGCGCAGAAACGTGGTCCAATTCGTCTTCATTAATTACGCGGGCGGCGTCGGCGTCGAGACGCGTCCTTTGAAACTGCGGCTGCTGCATTATTTCCGTGGATGTATTAAAGCCACGACTGGTTGGCCGTCACATTTCACGGTTAAATTAATTCCAGCAGGATTAGGAGCTTCCGGTTGAAGGTTAACTGACGCCCTGAAGAAAAGTGCCGAGTGCAGAGCACTTCTCGGCGGTCAGTTGCACGCTGGACTCCGGAATGTGTCGAAACCGAGAAACAGGGTTCGCAACATAATACGTGAAAGACAAAAGAATTTCGATCCGGTGTTGTTGCATCACTTTTTACTACATATTTTGTATCCTACACGTTCCGCTAAATAAAGAGAACATTATTTAGCATATGCAGATTTATGTAAAAGGGTCTCCACAAATTCCAGAATAATCAAATAAATACCGTCCTATTTATAAAGTGTTTCAATAAAGTGTTTCTATATAATTCATTCACTATGCGCATGATAACCTTATATAGTATATGTAGATTTATGCAAAGAGTCGCTACAAGTGCGAAAAGCACGATAAAATACAAATTTTGGTGTTTATAAAGTGTAAATGTAAATAGTACATGGTTTTTGAGAAGCATCAGACTAGTGATTCACTAAAATGTTTATTATATACAATATCGATCCATCTGCAGACTACAGCGAGGAAACTATATTACTGTTTTATGCTGGTTCTTGTAATTTGTATGTGAAAAAGAGAATATGTATGAACGGCCGAACCGTAACGATCAATTTTTGATCTTTTTGGACAGTTATTCAATTAAAGCAATATAATTAACTCGTGTAAAAATTAGTTTTTAACTGGCACCGTGCCGAACGCTATTGTCCATCAGTCTCCTATTATAGTAAGTAGAGCATGGAAATGATAATGAACGCATTCTGTTATAGTTTATAGTAGCCAAAAGATTATGTATTTCTTGAAACAGTTACTTTGTGCAGCTCGTAATTATTCACCCTTTTCTATTAAAAATAGATTTAGGAGTTATGGTTTTGTTTGAAACAAGTATGTTCAATGTAAAGCGTAACAATAGCGGTGGTTGCGTAAAAATTGCTGGTGCTTTTTGTTGCAAGTACGCGTATTAATTATTTAACTCTGCTCGGAAATGTAACTCCATTTGGAAACGTAATTCTTGGCACACCACAAAGCAAGAACGATTTTTTGCATGCAAAAGTGTTATCCTTTTTTTTGAATTTTCTGTTATTTATAAGCGACTTAATAGGTATTCTAGTGGATTATGAATTTATAATAAAAATTAATAAAACAGAACCGTAAAGACAGAACAAGGATTTAAAAATATTACCGTCTTAAAATTATTGTTAACTATAATAAGACTGCAGATTTTTGTGCAGAATAAAAATAGTTCAAATCAATTGGAACAATCTGGAAATGTATTTCTTTTTCAGTCGCAAATAATATATCTATTCCTTTAAATTCTTCTAGTGTTATCTTAATTAAAATCCGCAGTCAAATTTTTATTTTGCATAAAGATCCACAGTCTGCATGAACGATCGAAAAAGACCGAAACTATTGTACGCATTTAATATAATTTAAAACTTTATTAGTGTCCTTCATAGATACAATATTCCATTAGATGCAATGTTTCCTCTTATAGAAGGAAGATATTGTCACAAGAAATATCAAAGAGAATATTATGCGTCAAAAATATAAATAACGACATGCATAGTTTTAATTTGAGTTTCTTTTTATGTGATTTAACAAATCGCGATCGTCAGACGTTTTTGAACGTTGGTCGCGAGTTTTGTAGTTCTTCGGCGAGTATAGTTTCGAGTAAAAATATCTTCAAAAATTAGGAACGGAATATCTCGTTCGGAATAGTTGTTTCTTTGTGGTATGGAATTTTGTTAATAGTTGGGACGTACGTAGAGACTGTGAAATCGGCAGCCTTTTTCATGGATTTAGCGGCGCGTGATCACTCAAAGCCACGGTTCCTCTCGCGAGAAACCTTTGGCTTTGATCGGCTGCTGAAATTTCAATGTTGGATCAAAGAATGTCGGCTTCGTTTTGCGTCTCAATGGGACTGCGCGAAAAGAACGTTCCAGATGATTATAGCTAGGTGTTTTTCACCCCTAAAAAAAAAGAAAATTTTAGACAGTTCTATGAAACTCGCGAAACTAAACGAAACCGGAGGAAACTCATCTTCCTGTTAACGGAACTTGCAATTATTTCGTGTTCATTGTGTTTGTATCGTAAGTTGAATCGACGAAACATAACAGTTCACGATTGAACTGCGGATTTTTCTGGGGAGTGAAAAGTTTCTCGTAAGAGTCAGGAGTTCCTCGAAAATGTATTTCTCATTTGTGTAAGTCGAAGACTATTTAACAAGATGAAGACGATTAAATAAGTCGGACACGATTTAACGATTTAACAATTTTTATTTTGCACAAAGATCCGCAGTCTAATAATTAGAAACAAAGTACTGTGTTTGCTCTATTATTGTCACAAATGCCTACCCAATAAAAGTCCCAGAACTATCCCCACTGCCGCGGTGTGTACTCCGCGAGGCGCCACGAATCTCCACGTATCTCCTGACCGATATATGTCCGTGGCTAGACCTGTGTTCTGGACACAGATCGAGTAAACACTGTACTAGTTTTCCAAAGCAAATTTTTATTTCATTTTCAATCAGTGTTTTATAGTACTTTCACCCCCAGATTTGCAATTAACGTCCTCAAAAACCGTGGTAGAGCAATTTTTATGTAAATTTAAGCCCTCGCAGTCGTGATCCTTATTTTGTCCTTGATTTTCGGTATTGTATTTCGGATAGTATGCATCGTGTCAGAGCGTACTATGTCACCGGCACGAGCGTTAATAAATTAATGACCAGGTGGTGCCACGGAAAGTCGATTGTTATGCGTTTTACCAAAAACAAGGATAATCCGCGAAGGTTGTGAAATTCATAATGTGAATAGAGGTTCAGCAAACATGATCGCGTGAAATATGTGGATGGGCCGCAGATTCTAGTTCGCGGATACGCGCATTAGCATTTTGAAATGAAACGAAAATTACGCGGGGAATTCAAACCGTTTCAGTTCCGATTAGCCCGCGGTTTCGATGAACGCAATGACAATAACGCGCACGCTAAGTAGTATTGTTCTGTTTATTGCAGTAATAACTCACACCATCGGCTGCCACACCGCGGATTATATGTCTGAAAGAAAAATCATCTCTGACGGGTATTACCGCTAAACTGAAAACGTTATTTGACAACAAACACTTTAGAAATATAGCCTCGCAATTAATGATAAGCGACACAATATTAAATTTCACAATATTAAGATCGTTTCAAAGATATTTACGTTGCAGACAGTTTAATGTTCGAATGTCACTACAATAAACTGAATTTGATAATAGACGAATTTTTAATATTATTTATCTGTGTAGAACTTTTTTAATATTCAACGAATGCATAGCAAATATGTTTATAACGTTCAAACAAATATTAATGTTTAATATTTTGAATATATCATTATAGATGGACTAATGAAATTTATGTTTAGCAAATATAAATCCGGAAATATCCTGACGCAGTGAAATAATATTGTTATATTGAATTACATAGATTATTTATTGCAGTCGTCATGTAATTTGCGTGGACTGCTTTTTACCGAGGAATTCGAAAATAAACTTGTGAACTCTCGGCGAAAACAGTTGGGAAATAGGTCGACGTGGATCGTTAAAGAATATCATTACTGCAACTCGGAGAGAACAGTTAATTCAGTCGACAACAGTGTAGCCATTCTTCGATGGAAAACTAATATCTGGCATCATCGAACGGCATACGAAGTCGCCGAGTTGTTTATTTAACTTCCCCGAAGAAACTGATTACTTTTCCGATATTTACTTCTGCTATTTTCCATTAATCACGAACGGATGGTTCGCGAGTATCCAGAATTTTCACCCGATTTGTGCTGATGTGTTTATACGCAATTGTGTTTGCGAAACACATATGCAAATTGAGCGGCTGTTTTTCACTTACCATAAGCGAGACAACATTTTGTCTTAAAACAGAAGACTAATCTCTATTTGAGACTACAGTAGAGAAACGATAACAACTCGGTGTAGCTAGACTTTCATTCAAACATTCTCTTAAGATGAAATCGTCAAGTTATGTGTTTGCTCATTGGACTGTGGATTTTATGCGGTTATATAAACAATAAGTAGGTGAAACTTAAAAGTAGTGGAAAAACTAAAAGAGATTAAGAAAATCGATGTATTCAATTGATTAAAACTTTTAACCGCATAGGTACCCTTATCCGAAATACGACGAAAGTCGGTCCCGAGCCATCATCTTATATCGCAACAAAAGCGTGTTAGTGAAATTTCGGAGTGCGTGAGAAATGCATATAAATAGACGCGTATTTGGATCATCTGTTCTACACAGTCGATTCAGAACATTTTTATTTTGCATGAAAGATCCGCAGCCACTCGATGAAATAGTTTTGTCAGAGATCTTTTGTTTTCCATCGATTTTCTTTCTCGACGCAACGGGTCCGTGCTCGCGCGTACCCGTGCGTGTGTGCACGCGTCGTAATCAATCGGACGCAGTACAAACTTTGCAACAACAAATTAAATATTATAACGCTCCCGTGGGTGGCAAACACGTTCACCCTGTATTTGCACGGGAAGACCGGCGCAACCGGAGCGGCACGGCGAGGTGCGGCGTTCGCGCGCATGGACACACTTTTCGCAAATATTGGGCGAACGTGTGCATCGCGTTAGCACCTACGCCATTCGGACGAATCAACAATGCCTTATGAAAATCGTCCCATCAACGGGCGACGAAAAAGCAAACAGCCCGCGAAACGAATAACGCGGAAACGTATTCGTCACGCGGGGACGAGTTTTGGACGCGACGATCGAGCGTCGACTGATGGAAACGGTGACCCGGAACAAACGCGACGACCTCCGCGAAACAGTTCAATTGTCGTGTTACACATTTTTAAGTAATTGCTCCGATATGCTCCCGAAATGGAGCACTCTTAATTACCAAGGTTTGATGACTCCTGCAAGGAGCGGAATAAGCTTGCGATAAGATACGTCCTCGGCGAGCCTTTACACGCTAGATCAAGATTTATTCCCCCACTCTGACTTCCCCCTCTACCGCGGTAATTCCCACGCTTCCTCTGCGGCCCGGTCACGGGACGGGTTCCGTCTCTGTCGTGCATACTCCGAGTAGTGGCAGAGGGAGGATGAATGTTTCCCCTCCATTCGTGCACCCTCCCCTCATTTGGCGACACTGGCTAGTGTCACTAGAGCAAGACTTGTTCTCCTACTCTAACTTCCCCTTTTACCGCGCTAGTCCCCACGCTTCGGCTGTGGCCCGGTCACGTGACGCGTTCCGTCTCTGTCGTGCATACTCCGAATAGTGGCAGAGAGAGGGTAAATTTTTTCCCTCGATTCGTTCTCCCTCCCCTCATTTGGCGCCGAGATGATTTCCTTTGTGGCGTGATTTCTTAAGCCCTCTTCTCTCCTTCCTCCGCCACCCCCTTATTGTCTTCATTTTTATTCTTCATCGGCCGCCTTCCGCTGGCGTTTCTGGCCGCAATCAAAGGAAAGATGTCACTTGCATTTTTGACGAGAATATTCGGACCGAGCGACCGTGGCGCTGATACGCGCTGATTGTGCGCTGAAAATGAATTCGCTTCTCGCCGGCTTGTCCTCTTTCCGTCTCTTCTCACTGAACTCATAAATGAAATTGGGTCCATTTTATATCCAAGAACGAAGTCCGCGTTTTGCTTTGAGAGGCGTCGGAAAGTTAATTTGTACAACTCATAGATTGGTATATTGCAAAGTTAGCTTGTTCCTCTCGCGCCGGGTTCAAACGGACAGGTCGAGCGCGAAACCTTTTTGCCGCCGCGCTCGACGCCGAAACGAGCATAACTGTCTGTTGCGAGGTGTTTAGTAACTCGGCGGGTTAATTTTGTTAAACAAGCGGAACGGAGAAGCTCTCGCGCTCCCAACAGCGCCGGTGGATACTTTCGGTTTACGGTTTCACGCGTTTCCTATTCTGTAACGGGCAGTCACGTCTGCAAAAGAAACGCGAGCACCGTGTTCTTCGCCGGGAATCTCTTGATGGCGCTCTTACTCCTGTTTACTGTTCGATCTTTAAATGTTATAAACTTTTCGCTAGTCATTTACTTTGCAAGCGTTTACGGGTATTATGTAATTGTTCGGTCTCTTCATTAGCACCTCTGTTTGGTGTCTTCTTGAGTCATAGTAGGATACTTTCATTTCATATGCAATATTATGTGTATACTGACAAATAGTAATTTATTTTTAATATTAGAAATTTTCTAACCAATAGAAATTATTTTTCCTTCATTTCGCATTGTATTGGAATAATTGAAATTAATTGACGGAATACGGAACTTATCTACTTATAAAGTGCAGTTCATTGAAAGTGCGACGTTCGCATTTTAAAATGACTTTGTATTATACTAAGTCTACCTGAACGCAGTGTCTCAGAGACTCGTCTCCCACTCTATCTTTCCCTTTCTACTTCTTCAACTTCTGCGGACACAGGCCGGTCACGTGACGCGTTTCGTCTCTGTCGCGCATGCGTCACAATGTCACGTGATTAATCCGGTATTGGCAGAGAGAGGGTAACTCCCCTTAGTTCGAGCCAATTCCCCTGATCTGGCGACGTCGCCTGAACGTATCGTCCATTTTTTGAAATTAAATTTTTACACTAACTTTCGCTACTGTACGACATTTCGTAATTTCTAGATCAAAATGCAATTTTGCGAAGATTGGAAGGGATGTACGATTGAAGGTTTGTAATTCATTCTGCGGCAAAATACAATTGGAAAAAACGGTTTCCCGTCTCTGAAACCTATTTTATTATGCAAGGCTGTAGAATAAATTCTTTCGAGATTAATCGCAAAACCTGGCGATTTTAAATTAAAAATGTTCGCAAGAGGAGAGTGAGACTCTGCTTAGCGAGAGTTTACTCTGCCGGGCGAGAGTATTTTCCTTGTATTAACATGTTTAATTTAAATTCGAGAATGGCCGCGGTCTCTTACACGGGGCACCGGTGCGTTCGTCGGCGATTAAAATAATCAAAACAGTGCGCGCGTGAATTCTAAATGATTGATTCGCGTTTGAAACGTTCAAGGTATTTTACTTTCTACGAAAGAATTTGGCGCAATAAACTAAGTTTATAAACCATATAAGCTCGGCTGCAAATCCGATACAAACCATAGTGCAGGCCATGCGAAATGCCGGCTTTAATGGACACGAAAATGTGTAAACATCGATGAAGTTACTCGTAAACAAATGGGAATCAAGAGAAACTTTTATTACAGTTCTGAAGTTGAAAGAAAACTTGATGAATGATCTCGTTTTTTGAAAGAAGTGTAACGATTAACAATTTATTACAAAATAGATAGTTGTGCTTGGAATTACAATATAATCGCATATTTTAAAAAATTTTATCGTAATATTTTCTTTAATGTACATGATATTTAATTACAACTATAGGGGAAGGAGGGAATTCAATAGTCAGGATTATCTCCAACTCCTATAAACTATATTTATTCGATTTTACAAAGATTAAGGCGCGTGTGCGGATACCGTGTTTCGGGGTCGCCGATTCGCTGGTAACTAATTAACATGATTTGTTTCTTTATAAAACAATTCTCCTGGCAACGATAAAACACACGAGTCTTCTCGGTGTACTTTTGTCACCGAGCTGTTACAATCTTTTCCGCGACACGCGAGCACACACATACACACATACATACTGAATGCAAACGCGCCCGCAGTCATTCCAAACAAGCTCATTAGCATTAATTTCCTACACAACATTTTTTCAGTTTTAAGTTCATTTTAAAAGGAGACACTTCGACTGGTAATAATTGGCAAACAATTGAGTTCCGCATGTGAGATTGTCGTCGATCGCGTGCAAAAAGTAGTTTATCAGAAATCTAGTTCCACTATCACATGCAGCTTTCCAGGAAATTTATTTTGTGCTCCACTTAAATTTTCTCAGCTTCGTTCTCGTTTGACCATGCAACGAAACATTTTTTATTCCATTCGAACGTGTAGTTAGTGAACATTTCTAATAATTACTGTTCATCAACGTATATTTCGCGTGCGAATCACCGAAAATGCCAGTCCGCGCGCAACAATATAACACTTATCACAACGGCGCCAACAAAACGATCTCCGGCATCAAAAAAAAAAAAATTGTTGTAATGCGAGCTAAATGCCAGAACACGCGAAAGGTTGGCGCGACTGCTAATAAAACTCCAATAAATAGTTTCCCACGACCGCATGCATTACTTGCAACTTTAAATTATCCAGTAGGGAACTTGAGACAATTCGCTGCTAATTTACGAGCGAATTTTATCGCTTGAGCTTCTTAAGTTTCCTCCTTAAATAATCGATTAGACCGGGAGCATTTACGTTCGCGTAATTTTTACTGGCTTTCATAAGTTCCTTTAACCCTTTCACGAAGGACTACAATTTCCTTAGTACCGGTAAACTTCTTGTTACTGTTAGGTAGGTGATAACAAACTTTCTAACAATAATTCTTTATGTCCTCCCGGCCTTTTAAGTTTTGTGAAATAGTAAGAATCGTGTACCCCGCGGAGTATATTTCTTATTTAGGTCACCGGTTTTCACCGGGAGCCTTCCGAGTTCGAATAAAAAACTTTAAAACGCCAACTAGTGATGCACTACCTTTTTTTAACAATATTAAAATATAGTAAGAACCTATAGCTTTATAATACTGTGCTTGAAAAGGGATAAACAGACAAATATGTGTTTTTTCTTTTCTATTTTAAAAAATTAATGAACGTCCACGATGTATAGAATGTACAGGGTGTCCCAAAAATGTTGTATTTCCTTGGAAGGGGTGATTCTCCGCGGCTTTGATAAGGAGTTATTAGCGAAAAAGATAGACCAATCAGAGCGCGGATACAGCAGGCGGATTCTGACTCAACCAATGCCAATGCCACGCTCAGCGGGAGCTCTGATTGGTCCGTGCTTTTCGTTAATAATTCTTTGATAAGCCCGCGGACAACATTTTCGCAAAGGACAAAGTTACTTCCAATGATCTCAGGAATTATTCCTTTCAAGGAAGTACAACATTTTTGGGACACTCTGTATACACTTGCCTCAATAGAAATCTGAATCGAATTATTATCATAGTCATTTCAGTTCTCAAAAAGTGTATAAAGACGAAAAAGTTGCCGATTGCCAATGCAAATAATAATAGGCGAATCCCATGTTACAGAAGCACGAGTATTTGCAACACCTTTTTGTATCTAGTTTTATCGTTCTCGGGGCAACGGTAAACTGTGTGTCCAGGTGATTTAGGTTTACGCAAGTTGTAGTGACTTCGCGGAATTCGCAGATTTCAATTCTCCCGGCCTCTTAAGTTTCGTTGAATTCCGAGCGAAAAGAAGCGAAGTTTCGACTGGTAATGGCGGGGCGTCGACGGTGAGTTTTACGTTTCACGAACCATTGATCGGCACACGTCGGAAATGGTGATGCTTCAGTCAAAGTCTTCCGAGAAGAACGACAACAATTCCAATCCGGTGAAGATTAGGTCTACAATCATCTGGAAATTGTTTCTGCCAGCTGGTTTGGTTCGACTAGCGAGAAATGATCATCGATTGCGATGCAACACGTACAATATCATTCTTGTTCGCGACTAAAGATATCACGATCTCGTTTCTGCCATTATTCATCAATTTGTTGTGTAATTAGTCTAGAACATCCGTTGCTGGAATTGTTGTCGCAAACGTTTCAGAATATTGCCAGAATAATTCAGTCGATAGAAGTAGTTAACAGATATGAAAAATTGATGATTAGAAGTTATTGAAAAATTAAAAAGTTATTCATCTTTTAAACAGGAAGGGGACTTATGGGGCATAAGTCTTTATGCGGCAGTTGACGGCACAGTGAACGATGAGATTCGAAGATAACAGATTTTAGATACTTTGAGTTAAAGTGGCCGCGCAGTCCGCCATTCAAAGCACGACTTGCTTTCATTAGATTTAAAACAGCTATTATCTCTCTCTTCCTATTTGATTAGAGACTCTGCGAACGCGTTAAAAACGGGTCTCGAGCTTGAACAGTCCGATGGATCTGATAATTTGGAGATCGTTCACCGGAAAATTAGTCGTAAAAATAGTTGGACGAGTCATTAGAAACGGAAAGATTTCCTGAGCGGCGAGCGGGGATCCACGCCGGAATAAAGTTCCGGAGGGGCTAGCTATGAAATTCGGTTAATGACGTACTAGAAAAGAGGAACAGCCAACAAACCGCGACAGTAATCCGAATTACGCTATGGAACATCGTTTAATAACTGCGAAGTGGCCCGTTAAACCCCGGGATCATGTGATCTTAAGTCCGATCTCGAGCGTATACTCCGGCCGATGGATTGGGGGTTTGAACGAGATGGGCCGCCGGGGAAGTGTCGTCGAAATTGCGCCGACCTCCCCCTCCCCCTACGATCGAAATGCCGAAGAGCTCGTTCTTCGGACGTGAAATTTCTGACGTGCCCAAGTTGCTACGTGACCAGCAGGCTGCAGGCTGCAAGGGGACCCGCCGGCTGAAAACCGCTGTAATCTTCCGACGCACGCTGCCCGCTCGAAATTAACGCGCGTAGTTCGATCGACCGAAAAATTCCAGGATTATCCGGCTTGTTGCTTCTACGCGAATCGACGGGAAATTTTATCCGCGAGGGCGTCCGTCGCACTGCCAAGTTGTCCACGGGAATTTTGGCATCGTTCACGTCCGAATAAATGGATCCACTGATTTATAAAAATAAAATGAATTCCATTGACGCGAGCATTTGAGCCCGGTTGCCGGACGCGACGGATTTCGCGTGCTCGTTGCCGCGCGCGTGCGCGCACACAAACGGATGAAGTCGAGTACAATCGGATAAAGATAATGAAAGTTTGATAATAGTTTCGGAATTTTCTCTATTCCGTTTCGCGGACAGGCGGAATCTTCGCTGTGCGTTGCTCCAGTTTCAAAATAAAAATTTCAATTCGTGTTCGTCCACCTTTTATAGATTTACTCGTTCTTCTGTCTGCCGCGAATAGTCGAAAAAAAGTGGAAAAATTCTCGTTACATTTTTCACAACGGAACGTTTCATTTTCGCGAGAGTAATAACGGGGCGTTCGTGTGCGTGTAACGCGGCGCCATACTTTATTGGGCTTGATACAGTGATTTCGAAATCGCGAGAACGGCGAAGTCGACACTCCCCGTATAATGCAACTCCGCGTGATAAAGCAGTAAGGAACTAGTAGACCGTTGCGTTTTAAACAGTACTCTCGGCTGAGGATATTTCTTCGTTCATCTTGAGGGACTCTGTATGCATGCACACGTAGGGAGGCGTGCACGTGCGCACGCACACGGCCCTATGATTATCGCTGTAAAGACGTTCACGTATATTTATGACCGAATTAACCCGCGGAAATACCAAGTGCGCGGGCATAAACGTGGTCGTATAAGTATAATACATGGCGAAGGTTACGTTTATATGAAATCGGCCGGTAGCAGAAGCCAAGTTTTGTAAGAGCCATGGATTACAATTTATAGATTTTACGGGCGCGATGGTCGTCGTTGAGAATTCGCGAGATCGATGGAGGACCTGTGCCCGCGGATTTTCACGCGCTAGCGCCATTTTATTTTTCTAGAAACGACGACTTCTTCTTCATTTTTCAGTGCTTTTCAACCGCTTCGTAAACAGCGTTTCGTGTAATTTTGTGCACTTTAAAATGATATTAATCTACAGGGTGTCCAAAAAATGTTGTGCTTCCTTGAAAGGGGTGATTCCTGAGATCATTTGAAGTAACTTTTTCCTTTACGAAAATGTTTTTCGCGCTTTTGTTAAGGAGGTATTAACGCAAAACACGGGCCTATCAGAACGCAGCTACTGTGGACGGATTCCGGCTCGGCCAATGCCTACGCCACGCTCATGACCTGTCGTTGCATCTGTCCACTGTATCTGCGCTCTGATTGGCCCGTATTTTCCGCTAATAACTCCTCAACAAAGCCGCGGAGAACATTTTCGAAAAGGAAAAAGGTACTTCGAATGATCTCAGGAATCATCCCTTTCATGGAATTGAAACATATTTGGGACACCCTGTATATTACCTAGAGAATAGCAATCAATTTTAAAGTTTCGAAATAACGAAGAACGGTGTTTTTGTATAGCAGATTATAGGAAGCAATTTCCGTAATTGATGAGCAATCGCATCACAATAATAATAGAATCGAAGTCGCACTGTTCTCTTTTGTTTTTTGGACAGTTCCTTTTTCCAAATGGAGATCTATAGTAATTAATCAGAGTGCGATAACTGTGGTTTATGGGACACCAGCTTGCGTTGAAACGTGAGAAATTAAGTTGCCCAGCGAATTATGCAAATGCAGATGGTTGGCGAGGTAATCGAAGAAGTGGTATTATCGTTTCATGATCAGACAAGCCCTGGTGGAGCAGCGGAAGGCTAGATCCACGGTATTTGAAATTGAAATAGAACGTTCACGGTTTAATTAATGCAACGCGCGACCCAGGCTTTTCTTTTCGTTCTTCGCCTATTAATTTCGCATCGACGCTTCGACGATATTTCATTGCCATCTCTTTTCCCCTTTTTGCACGTTGTGCGTCCAATTAACAGATCTTCGGTTAATTATACGAACCGTTGACACGTTCGGATTCTCGCGAACGATAAACTTTTAAAATCAATACATTTCGACTTATTTTCATGAGCTTGCCAACTCTGTCTGGTCATTTAAAAAATTGCACACAGTGCACTTCCCACTTGTTTGCATTTGTTACTAATTTATTTTCGTAACGTAATACCTGATTCTGTGAAAATTTGTTTCTTCCCGTGTTCTCGAAATGAGTTTATGTAAATTCGTATTTAACCCTTAAGTGAACCTACCAAATGTACTTTCGAAATGCAATAATCCAATTATATTAATATTCAATATTCATCTCCACCGAAATGCTGAATAGAAACTTTTGTGAAACGAAATTTTCAATTATATAAAGAATACTACTTCCACATTTTCCTTGGAGAACCGAGAGATAGGAGCGTAACTAGTCATACGTGTTTCTTCAGAAAGAATCGATCGTTCATTATCGTCGCGACGTAGTTACTGTTAACTCACTTTGCCGAACTCCGAAGCAACTTTTAAAAGCCATGTGGCGGGCACACAACTGAGATAGAAGCTTTTATTGACAGTACCACATACGGTATAATTGTGTCGAGTGCCATTTTCAAAGAAGGAACTCACAAAGTCCAGTATTTCTTTTCCTATTATATTGATTTTTCACCGCTATGTGAATTCTACACCAAGCACAATGGTTCGAATGTCACAGTTATCTGGACAAAATTAATTTTCAAATTAACAAGAAACTGTGTCAACGTGACCTAAATAATCATATATCAAAGCTGATTCCCGCAGTGGTGGGGACAAAATTTTGACACATACGGTGGAGTCCTATGCGACAGTTACGCAGATAATTCTGTACTCGGCTTTTTATTTTAGTTCAATCTCAGACTGAACCTGCAAAACGTTTCAAATCCGATCGGAGTTAATGTTTAAGAAAGCATGAAACCAAAAACCGTAAAAAAATAATTTTGTTGAGCTAGTGCGAAGAGCAATCGAACCAGTGTGCCAATTGTGGAAACGAGGGACGGACGAGGGTTAAACCGCGATCGTTTGTTTACAGAAGAAAAGACAACATGGCGGATATTTTCCATTCGGATATACAGCAGAATCGAAGGGGGTAGGGGTGGGGGGTATAGAATACTTCCGCGTCAGACAAAAGCGGAAGAACAAATAACAGGAACTAATATCGCTTCCCTTGACAAAAAAGTATCCCGATATTCGATCAGTCGATTCCACAGAGACGGCGCGGCGCACAAAGAGATTTCGTGATTCGAAAACTAGCCAGGGAAACTCTCTCCTCGTAGATTTTTCGCGGTGGGAAACGGCGAATTCCCGCGAGAGAATGGCAGGATATCGAAATCAAATCAGGGCCAAGTAGATAAGCAACACTCCGGGCACGTAGACAAGAGGAGGACGTAAATGCGTGTCTCGCACTTTCGCGGGGAAGAAAACGCAAAGGGCTTAAGCCCTCCCTTCGGTCTCTATTGTATTAAGAAGAGATCGAACAATGGTGGTCTTCATTACCCGCACTACGTTCCCTATCATTTTTCACGGCTCTTGACAATTCGATTTAGTTTCGCTCGATTCTTGAATGCGATTTAGCGTCGTCACGCGAAAACATCGCGACAGCGTTCAAACGGCACGTTTGGACAAAATAATAAAACACCACAAAGTGGACCAAACCACATGAATTTTTTTAGAACAATTAGAACCATTGGTTTGCGAAATGATGTGCAAGAACAATTTTGAAAATATTGCAAAAAAAGTAATAGAAAACTGAAACTGAAAAACGCCAGGTATTTCATACTACCTAGGATATCTATTCTAAATAAATATTGATATTTGCGAACAGTAAAAAACCTATCCAGAATATGTTCGAGATATTATTTTTCTGAAACAAACAAAAATCGAAGGAGAAAGGATGCTCATACAGTATTTAAGAAAAATTAACACACCACAAAAATGTAAAGAAGTATTCAAATTAAAAATAATTGTAGAAATATTAACGCGCAAATATTTCATATATTTTTAATGGATTGAGTTTAGAAGCCCGTTGCTGGGCTGCAGTAGAGGAAAAACGCATTTCAGAAATTGTTTCCTTTCAAAATAAAAATAGAAGATTGACACTATCGGTCAGAAATAGGTTTCCGAAGCTATACACTGCAATTCTGGAAATGAAAACGTGTACTGGTTGTTTTTCGTTGATGAAATAGATGTAATACCGTTAACTGTATCATTTTCTGAGAATTCATTTTACGAAATTATTATGAGACAATTTATTTTTCTTTGAGTCTTCTTTAACAATTATTTATAGTTGTAAAGGTGACTTGTCTTAAAGATTCTGATGTTTGAGTGAAAACTATAAATTTCAAAGAACAAAAAAAAAATGTCCACAGACAATTTAGAAAAGTAAAATCAAAAGGTCCAGTTAAGATAAAAAGTTCAGTTTAGGAAATTAAAAGACACGTTGATTGATGTCTTGCTAAATGAAATGATAGCTCGTCACGTTATTTAATTACGACGCGAAAAACTCCGAAAATCATTTTTTAATGCATAATTAACTGCACAATATTACTGACGACATTCGATATTTTAACACGTTAATCTTAGCATATAAGTTAAGCAAATCTAGATAATCTATTGCACGTTCCAATCCCATCACCGTGCATCCAGGACGTTGATGGATACGAAATCGTTGTGTCCTTATTTAACGTCCGTCAGTTTCGGCGGATAACTTCGCGACAGTAATCTGTTGCGTTTCACTGTACAGCGCGCAGCTGCAATCTAAAATACTGTCCGCCTATCATTTTGTTTCGGAAAGAAAACAAAGAATAATTTTTTTTTTAAATTTCCACGTTTGAAAATTCATGCTATATATGCTACTGCTGAATCATTAACTTCTTCATTAGAAAAACTAATAGAGCGTCTAAAATTGTTCTGGTTCGTATCGCGTAAAACTGTGAATAATATTAACGTTATCTATTTTTCCTACACGAGTGGATTGCAACGATGTACTAAAGTATAGATTTTATTGCGCTACGTACTACAATTTTTTGTTCTAACAAGAGATTTCATTATAGATTGGCAAGCGTTCGTAGCTGAGGTTTTCAATTTTCATGGATTTGTTCGGACAGGTTTTATATGAACATTAAAGCTACTGTTCCGGAAGTTATGTATTCTTTTCCAGCGCCATTATGAAATAGACGTATTTGATTTAATTTTGTAGAGAAATGTGGGTCTAACTTCATGATCAAAAACATGAGTGAAAATGGATACCGTTGAGATTATTGTGAAAATGTTTATAATTAGTCGACTCATTTTATACAAAATACAAGATTTGTGCGTCAATTGCAGACACAAGAGTTAAATATAAATTTTTCGCTAATAATTTTAATGTAGTCGAAATGATATATCAGTGTCCTTTTTTAAACTTTTCACTGTTTTAAATTGCACCTATTAATTTAAACAAGTTAAATAATTGATTGAAAATATCATTTAAAATATCTGTAAAAGTTTCAACCATATCTCGATTAAAATATGTATGACTTGTGAGGTCTCGGGTAAAGACGGCTATGGAAAAGAATTATGATTTCAAGAGTTGAAGATTTAAACCTCATCACTTTTATCCGGATTAATTCCATTTCTACGAAACCGTTTCGCCAGGCATATAGTCATTTCCATTTTGCAGCAGTGTCCAAAGTTACGCGGCAGTTTCCAAAGACAGAAGCAGTAGAGCATTTCAGATACCGGGAGTGTTTTGAGCCCACCAAAGGTATTGGATATCCAGAGGTTCTATAGATCCGCAACGAATCGAATTGCCAAGTATCTTCGGGTGTTCTGGGTCAGCGTCGGTTGTTGCCTCCGGTTATCATACAAATGCATCAGTGGAATCGTATCTAATGCAAGCATGCATTTTTCAGAAACGCAGCGGCCCCGCACATAATATCCATCGCGTGCATTTACATTTATTGCCCCCCTCTTTGCTTTCTGATACCGACGCTTTTTTTTTACATACCGCGTTTCATCTTGAGTTCCAATTCGAAAACCGCTTTTTTTTTATCCCTTTACGTGGTTTAGTTAACGTTGGCAGTGCGTGTACGCGCGCTCAATTATTTTCAAGCGATGTAAAGCCGATATAAATTATAGCAAAGTATTGTTATTCTTACTGAAAAACTTGTATTTTAAAAATTTGTTAATCTTATTTAAAGAATTTTCTGGGAATGTTAGCAAAATTACTCAAGTGAAATGTCCTTGAACGGTATACGAAGGAAAAACTATTTTAATATTAATATTACAACTGTTCAAAACGCACAGTTTTGTAAAGAATCACAAACGTTAGCTCGTGCAGTTTTCCAAACAAATGTTTTTCAATATTTCATATTTTTTGTCATAAAATAAACCAAAAATTTGCTTTTCTGATTCCAAAAAAAAAAGAAGTTCAAACTCCACTTAAAGATTTTCCGAAATGACGCAGGGAACTGACGATCACGTTAGAGCGAGAACCACCTACCCAGTGATTGCTTCGATCATGTTTCAGCCCGTGTCTAATTGTAGGTAGCGGGGGTTGCTCTTCGGAGAATCATCTACAAGGGGATCTGGAAGTGGTTCGTGAGAGGAGTTTAAGGGTGGATGGTGGCTGTGTAAGGAAGTGACGGCGGTTGTAGGTGATAGCACGAAATGCCATAGTGGTATGCGTCTCATCGGAGGGTTAAATGTTACCGAGCTGAGGTCTGAGTGATTTGCAAGGCTGCAGACATCGCTGTTAATCTTGTTAAGCCTTTAGACCCTTCCCGCTCTCTAGCCTTTCGCTTGCCTGACGACCTCGACGATCTTCGTTCGGCTCGATTGGACGTTCGATCAATGAAAAATTTACACACCTGTGACGTTCACGTCTGATTTGAATCCGCGTGATTTGATGAATCAGCATTCATAATATTAAAGAGCATACCGTAATATTGAGGAAGTCCGTGACCTTTGCTGAATTGTTTTAAGATTTCACATAGGAAATGCGTTGTATTTAAGATAATACCGTGAATTCTCGATATATGTCGCCGAGGCCTGTATGATAAATGTCGCGGATATACTCCGTAAAGGGCCCAAGAAGCTCGAGAGACCTCGGTCGCCGATCCCATAATAGGGGTCGATGTGAGACCAGGAGACCACTACTAATCCAATAACAAAACTTCTTTATTTTTCAGTATTTTTTAATAGAACTTTAACCAACATATTCGTGGAATTTTTCTAATAAAACTGATACAAAGAAGGACGGCGTATGGGAAAGAAAGAGACGCGGTGAGTCGCGGTCTTTGTCGCTGTGACTTTGATATATAAAATATAGGCCGAATATGTTTGCACTCCTTGACTCCTCTACGTTCGGCGCGGATCAAACAATAGTCACTCCTGGAGGATAAACGACATCGAGACCAGTGTTGCTGACGAATATCGAGGATTCACCGTATTTCGTTGCAGCAAATGAAACTTTTCGAATCTCTGAAATTGACGGGTGTACGAACATTTGCGACTGATCGTATGCGATGAAAATGCATCATACGAGTTTCTTTCGATATATGACGATGGCTTGGGACGGCTTTCGACGTACTGTGAATAGAGGGCATCTATGTTGCTTCGCTTTGTTCTCAAGTGGGCCGAGAGTTTATGGGTCCCATAATGTTGTCCGGCAGAGCATAGCGGTCGATCGGAAGGGATAGAATATGGCAACAAAAGAGGAAGAGGGGGTAGAGATTTTCTTGTTGCGAAAAAGATATCGCCAACTCTCGATACACTCGTATTTACGGTAATTCTGCGTGCTCCGGCTGTTCAAAGACGATCGTCTGCCAGCGTTATCAGCGATCACGTAGACGTCCACTCGATTTGCCAATGGGATGAAGTCGCAGCAAAACGATGCAGCTCGGTCTCCAAAAAGAAAGAGAGGGGGAGAGAGATTGTGAGAGGGCGAAGGGGGGAGCGAAGTGAGCTTAACCCAGGTTAATCGATCGTCAAGCCTTCAATCACGAGTCCGTCAGCTGTTCGAAACGGATTCCTCCTGTCAGCGATCGCATTAAAAACAAACCAATCTTATCCTGCTCGGTCTCCGACAAGAAAAAGGGAAAAATGGGGCTGGATGTTACCGGGGCGACCTTTCGGCCATTTTTGCATCCGATCGAACGTGCGGCGTGCACTACACATCATTCGAGAAAACGCATTGGATCTAATTAATCTGTCAAACGCATCGATCGCGGAGGATTCAACTGCACGGAAACGCGGCATGCCCGAGCGATCGTTACACGCTGGTCTAAATCGTGCTTCCAACGCAAACAAAAAGATAATTATTATTGATTTTCCAAATATTAGATATATTTCTTGATTGGAATTTTGGACTGGTGCGAGATTGAATCAGGAATAAACTACTGTAACTAAGGAATTAAATGTAACAAAATATAAATTAAAATATTAATAGTGTTGATATTAAAATGTTAATAATTCTGGAGTTTTCTGCGATTCTCTTTCAATGTACGTGTAAATAACGATTTTTGAAAAAATGACTTCGTTGCTTCAATTTTCCACCCCCATGTACTACCGACCCCGTCATAGCTTTTTTATGCGTCGATTTCCATGAAACTTTGTGCGTATATATTACCCACGCAGATCTACAAAATGGATTTCAAATTTTCATTATAGGCGCAGATAAAAAAGTTGAATATCGTGACCTCCACTGTTTTCTTCCAAATTCCAAGCAACAGCAATTCAAAAAAAAGTTTGCGTACATTGCCCAGTACACTAATTCGTTTAACATCTTAAAAAACCTTTTATTATGACGATTATTTTGAGAATACATTGTCTCATACACTAAAATGGGAATACTATTTGCTTTTGATAATATTTTGTTGACAAGCTCTTGCAACCCTATGTATTGAACGCACAACACTCTCGTACGTTGTGTTCTCGATTGAATTTATATTTGTCAATATCGATACAGAAACGTGTCCCCCGTAGAAAAACAAATGTTCTGTATAAAATGTAAATATTAAAAAAAAAAAAAAGAAAATATTCAGCGACTGTAATTCCAGCAGCGTTTCACTAAAGTATGTCGTTGACACAATGTGTTTGGCTTGGAACGCTCGCTTATCGTCAGTGTTCAACTTGTAGAACATATTATACCTGCGACAATATGAGTGGAGTTTACGGAGTACTATGCCCGAGTCTCGAACAGGTACAAGTTATCAGGAAACATGAGCGACAGCGTGAAACAGAGAAAGACAAAGAAGATAGTTTGGTGGTTCCAAGATCGCCTCGGTTAATAATATGTCCGAACTTGCCATCAAAGGGCTCATTTAGCCGGCTTGAAGGGACGCTTTTATCATTTTCACTTTGCGAATTATATCAATTTCCCTTTACCCATGGAATTATGAAATGAATTAATCCGTAGAAACTAATAAGTACGCGTGTAATGCTTACCGGCGAATGAAGGCCATTTTCCGCGTCAAGTGATCATATTTTATACACGCGCGGTATTGCATTTCTATGAAATTCCATCGGTTTGTAGAATTCGACGTTTCAATTAAAATGCAATTTTTTTTCTCTATAATTAATTAATTACGGCGACGGAGTGTTCAGAGCCGACATTTAAAAGAAAATCGTAACTCAAATAATACGATTTGACTTGAAAATTGATATGAAGTTATAATATTTATTATTTCCATAACAATGTTTGTTTGGTATTGTTGGTTCGATATCAATGTCTATTTGGGTTTGTTTACGTTACACAGGCAAAGCGTGACAATACAGGGTGTCCCAAAAATGTACTTCCTTGATACGGGTGATTCCTGACGTCATTTGAAGTAACTTTTTCCTTTGCGAAAATCTTCTCCGCGGCTTCGTTGAGGAGTTATTAACGAGAAACAGGGACCAATCAGAGCGCAGCTACAGCGGACGGACTCTGGTTCGGCCAATATCAACGTCACGCTCATCAGTATCTGTTGCCGAGCTTGCTGTAGTCGCGCTCTGATTGGTCCGTGTTTTTCGCGAATAACTCCTGAACGAAGCCGCGGACAAGATTTTCGCAAACGAAAAAGTTACTTCAAATGACTTCAGGAATCACTCTTATCAAGGAAGAACAACATTTTTGGGGATACACTGTACACGTAGTGTATAGGTAACTTGTGTAAATAAGCGTTAGTGTACTGAAATTTATGTAATTATAATTGAAAATTGAACAGTTTAATATATTCAAACATATTTCATTCAATGTTACGTCGACGGACTAAACTCAAGGCGTTTATAACGTCTTCCTATTTTACCGTTCGACCGTGCCAAATTTTTGGCAAACAAACTCGGCGGCCGCGACTTCGCATCGAAGCGGTAAATCCGGAAAATTACGAAACTTAGCAACTGCTGTTCGTTTTGTCGCATGTGAAACGAATTAACGCAAATAATTTCGATGAAAATTACAACCATCAAACCACTTAACAATTACTTCGACTGACTAAGCAGTCATCGTTACGCTAATGTCCAGTTAATATGTAATTATCACTGATTCCAGTGGGTATCGCGTGTACAGCGACCAATTCATTTCGAGCTGAACGAGATAATTTTAGTAGACGAAATAACGCTGAAAACGTCTATTACCCGGTCCCGAGTTTGAAAACAGGAACACGTTGAAAACGAACGTTGCCCGTATCGCATAATTAAACCCGCGTTTCGGTGTTGTACCATTCCCGTAATAATTGACATTTTCAACGGGAGAACGATATCATCTGTAAAGTTGCGCACGCGCCTGCCTGCTCATTAAAATACAAATGCAGCTTCTCGATGCAATTTCTCAAACTTTCTGAATTTTCTTAAGTTCTTACTACGGCAAAGGTTAACGAAAAACGAACATTTCGTTTTTTCCGGTGCTCGCACTGTTACGTATGGAGACGTTTCTCCACGATTCATTTTCGTTTAGAAGTTCTAATCTCTCTTCTGAGAACGAAAAGCGTCCCAACAGGCCTCACCGTACGATTTCTTAATATGGAAATCCTCAAAACATCCCCTTCTGGAATATTTTGTCAAGATAGTTCTCGATAGGAAACATCCTGGCTAACCCTTCGTTTTTACCCCTTTAAACAAAAGATCCAGCTGCAAACCTTAAACTCACCGGAAACGTCAAATACGAGTACGCGATCGTACAATAATACATACACATTTCTCTCTCATTTTTGGGGTATATAAACCCGTTCATTTTCATTCTCTTTGGTTCAGTCGAGACGCGGTTCTGTTGAGATTCAGAAGTGGTCCGGTCGCGGTATATCAATCGTGAAGTCACGTCGCGTTACTCGTATCGGGCTAAATTCTGGTGAGATCGGGTTAAAGTCCCTTTTGGATCAAACGTTAACTTATATAAGCCGTTAGTTAGTGTCGTTTCTATTTTGCCTTCAACAACTGCTCTCCGACCCCGCATTGCCAGTGCGTCAACACCGTGCAACATAGGTAACAAATTTCTATAATTGTACATTTATTACCTTCATTCGCGACACAACAATCACAATTGTAACCTATTCGAATCCAGAATAAATTGTCTTGTTTGTTAACTCGCGTAATTTACAACCCTTAATCATTGCCAAACATCCTAATCTAATAATTGAACGTTCCCACACGATACAATCTTACCGCTCGGATTGTGTCAATTAAATTATATAAGTTACGAGGCTTGCTAATGTTAAATTCAGATTAACAAAGATTTCCAATTTTGAATCCATATTCTTGGGGTAACAGCCCTGGCTCGTAACAGCACAATAAAATCATAATTTTCAGCAGAGCATACGCGGAAACCACTGGTTACACAACACAAACTTCGAGTTTCGGATTTCACGGCGAGTTTACAATTACAGGAAGTTCCAATAGTGCAGCGTAAAATTAACGGACTGTGAATTCAATTAATTCGAAACTCACTACTGGCAATGATCAGAAATAGTATTTTCTCTTATATTAGCCATCACATTTTGTAGAATTTTGATAGTATTTGTTAGTATTATTTATTTTACTATTTATTTATCTTTTCGATTCAGAGTGCAGATTCAGAGAAGCAACAGAAGTTTGCGTATAAAGATTGTGGGAGGAGCTTAATTACCTCACGCTTTAACAGAACTTGTTTGTTTGATGTTGTCTTTATTCCTTTCAGTAGCTGCTCCCTTCGCTGTTAATTGACATGCCCAATATTATTCAATTCAATTAAACTGATCATATAAATATTCAGTTCAATTAACTCGAACTATTCTTTTCTTTCTATTTCTAAATTGAATGAAATTATGTGGTTATACCAGTTAGAATCGAAACGCAATCTGTATTTCTAATAGAATCCGCGTGAACAAGGAAATAATCATTTCCTAGAATTACTAATAGTGCCGAGGGTATCTTATTATATTATACACAGTTTTAGGACGGGTTTAATTAAAACAGTGCTAAGTTTAAGAGCAATTAAAAGATCATCTTATCGTTACTGAAATAGAAAATGAGAAAACATTAATGATTCGCGTCCTTTTCATTTTGTCTAAAATACACAGTTTGTACTAAATACGACAAATATAATTACGTAAATAGGAGAATAATAGAATTGCCTATCGTGAATTAATAAATGTGAAAAAACTGATGAAACAAAATTACTAAATTGAAATTTAATTCCAAATTTAGTGAATAAATTATTTTCTTACTTTTCTGTGATGTAAAACTTTTCTGTTTCTTCGATGTAACAGCTCAATGTACTAATTTATCGAAAAAGTAGATTAGTGCCAGTTAGCGACAGTAGTGAATAGTATAGAATTTAATAGTGAATAAAATATAAAATTATCGCAAAATTTATATTGTATAATATAAGTTAATTTATTTAAGAAACAGATAAGTGACAGTTGGAAGAAATGTGCATGTGTGTTTGATATTTCACTCACCATTGATAACGTGAACGTTGACGCTGGCCTTCTCCGCCACAGTGGGCACACAACTGTAGATTCCCGAGTCGTGTAGTTTCGCATGACTGATACTCAATCTGCAATAAAACGAAATAGCGGTATTCACGTTAGCGAGAAATATTCGAACCGTATTCTTCAAATCTGATTTTTTAATGCGGGCTTGTTCGTTGATCGCAGCATTCAATTATACATTTATAAGTGGAAATAACTTACGATTGCTTCTTGCTGTTTACGTAATACCTTGAATTTGTAATTATGATTTCTGACATGCATTTGAATTTGGACATTGAATACAGATTACGATGATTCATGCAAGTTTGCGAGTATTATTTAGGAAGAAATACTATAAGAGACCTTTCGCTATTACATGTAGCATACTAATACAAAACATTTATCATTCCTTAAAATTTTCTTCTTGCAAAAAGACAATTTATGATTTTTAATTAGTGGGATTAAAATAAACTCATTGAACGGCGTCAAGAACTGCATTCTTGCGAATGACACTTATTTATTTAATAATAATACTGTTTAATCATAGTTTAACCGAGAAGGAAGTGTTATGAAAAAGCAAAGGATTGTGCAAGTGTAGTGAACTCATTGTAAAAAAAAGTTCAATCGCAGAAAATGAATAGCGCTTTAAAAAAGTAAAATCTGCTATCCATAGTTTTCAAGTGAAAATATATTTTCTCGAAATAATAAATTAATGTAGGATTCTATAAATAACACTGTCCATAGATGTTGAATCGTTACTTGATTTATGATAATGTTTAAGTAGCCTACAATACGACAATCTCAGAACGTCAGAGTAAAGTTAAGTAAATTCCAGAGCATTTTATGAAGTTGTGGCCGTTTATTAATTCATTTATGTTTTAATATAATCCGACACTTCGTGCAGCACGGGTTTAATGGGAACAAATGACGTTAGCCCTTCATTACCAACGTAAGATTTCACGGTAGACGAGGTAGGTACAAAATCTACAGGCGCGCTTCATCGAATTCAAAATATCTCTGATTAAAACTAAATAAGTCAAATATTCAATTCTTAATAACTCGACTGCAATTTCCAACGAATTCAACGTGTCAAACAGTCACATATTTACATGTTAATATGGGCAACGTTCATAATTATTCGTACTAGAGAAATGTTACATTTCATTCTGTCTTTAAAAGATAATTACAAATAATCAACGTTACTGTCAATATGAATAAATCTTTACAAAAATAATCAAGGCTTTTTTGCTGCACAGAGGGTGATTTGAACGTCAACTAAATCTCAGATGCCAGGCTCCACTTTCATTAAAATATTGTGAAACATAAATGAATTTGCAAAACGTTGACATTTAAGCAAAATTGTTATAGAAATTAATCCAGAAAATGCCAAAATTTTTCCTACAGCAATAATCCCAATAATAGTTAGCCATATTTATTGATTTTATGCATTTATGACAAGAATGAATAAATTAATTTCAGGACATTAGACACATTCATTTAATTTGAAAATATTGTGGTATTATTTTCAACTGATCAAATTAATTAAGAAAATTAAGGAACGTTTGCGTGGCTCCTGTATCTCGATAGCAATGCAGACAATTTTGCTAAAAAATCTGCAGTGCATTGAAATACAATAATGTTCGGTCCAAGCTCGCCGCATAAAATAATATGATTCATCTCCAAGGTCTTCCTACATTCGTGTGAAATTATTCAAATACTCATAAGCAGAACTGCACACACGTTCAGAGAAAGTGTTTCGCCGCCAACGTGAAAAATGTTCCGAAGCTTAAAGGAATAGAACAAATATTTACTCTGTAAGATACGATTCGTTTCGGTGTACAGATTCAGAATGGTAGGTTTGCGAGTGAATATTTGCAAAGACATAACCAAACTGATCTTCGAGGGAAAGTTCGAAACTTATCGCACTCGTCCTCGATATTTTTCAGCCGTGTTCGAGCAAAAGTTAAATATCGTCGCGTTATGAACTAAATCGAAACAGAGAATCACTTTCGACGATAGAACCGCACATTTCGAAGAAAACCATTTGCTTTGTTCTCGCTCGATAGAGTTCCTGCAACATATCGGGACGTTCAATGTGTCGTGCGTAGCGTCGCCAGATGAGGGGAGGTAGCACGAATCGAGGGGAAAACGTTACCCTCTCTCTCCCGATACCGGAGTAAGCAAGACAGAGACCGAACGCGTCACGTGACCGGGCCGCCGGAGGAAGCGTGGTACAATAGCGCGGTAGTAGGGAAAATTAGAGTGGGGGAACAAGTCTTGATCTGGCGACACTAGTCGTGCGCGATGCGTCATTTATTGCGATGGCGAAACGAATGATGCACATACAAGCTCGCCGCGACAATAATACGATTAGGTGAACACGATCGTCGGACTTATTTCGTGACGCTCGCATTTGACACTGGATGTTCTTTGCTGTTTGTGTCGACGGTTCTCCGCTGGTTTTTATCAAATTGCTGCACTATAATTTACTGCCCCTATGAACCGGCTGTTAAATTCTTTAATGTTTTCCATCTTTGCATTTCGAGGACGTATAACAGTACTCTCAAAAATGTTTTGTCTCTCAGACCTTCTTGACTATCTTGTGCTGTTCCGGGCAATTTTTTAAATAATTGATAGTTACCTTTATTCTCCATTTTTTCCAGGATAAGACATTGGATAGTACGAATAACTCTGCCACTTTTTAATATTTTTTTTCCTGAAATAAATGGAGAATAAAGTAAGGAGTTATGTTAACATCATAGTAAAAGAAAACCAAAATTTGTGTACATCTTCAATGATTCAGTAGAAGAATATTTACGTCAAAATTTGCCTATCAATAATAATATCGGACGAAACGTAGAATTGAAATTGATGTATTTCACAATATAAAATACGCCGCGAGTGCATAAACCCCGCAGTTCAATGAAGCATGGAAAGATAGCTGTAAAAATAATCGTAGACGTTATGCCAGGGCAGCATGCTCATAAAGCCGCATCAAGACGGCATTCAACGGACTTTGTCATCGCGCAATTTTGACTACTTTAAATCCCGTTTGACGTTCGTGATAAAGTAAACGATGTGTTGTCGACCGAACAGTCACGTCGATCGGCGGAGAGCGATGTCCGAGCGAGTATCCTTTCTCGAGCAACTGCAAATAATTTGACGTAAGATGCGGTAGTTTCACGACATCGGTGCTCGTAAAGAAGTCTCGCCAACTTGCTCCCAACGGACTATTGATTAATCATTTACTTCTCGTATTTCAGTAGTTAGTGTCATCGCACACCGTCTCAACTTATTGTACCTCGGGGACTAATAACGATCGTTTAAGGGTTGCGTAATGGTGTCCCAGCTTCCCTTCCAAACCAGCCACGTATCCACTAAATAAGCTTTTAGAAATAATTATTTTAATGCCAGCTAAATTAACCCTAATAATCTCCATAACTAACCGAGATGAATGTCGCTGATCGTAGACAGATTCAGTGTCAACTAATAACGTCAACATTAAAGTAAACATTCACTATGATCTCCAATTAATAAATTTGCGCTACTCCTACTACGTTGTTGCATATGAAACGTCCGATTTTTAACAAAAAATCCACAGTCTACTATTACTAGATTGCGGATCTTAGTGCAAAATAAATATTCACTGTATGTACAGTGAAAAATAGGAGTTGAATAAAAATGCGTTTCTGCTTTTAATAATTTTAATGAGTCGAAAATGATGTCCCTTTTTAAACTCGACTAATGTCTTGTGCAGTTTTGCGTTTATTAATTTTTGTCGTAAATGCATAGTAATCGCATTATTACAATTATTTCCGCAAATCGACGTTAGCAAGCCTGATATTCTCTGTACTAATTATACAGGGTGCGGTCGAATAACATGTACAAGCGGACACGAGGTGGTTCCTTATGAAAAAATAAGAACAATATATGGAATAAAATTTTTTCATTTAAGGCTTAGTTTTCGAGAAAGTCGAATTTGAAAATCCGATGCGTAGATATTGTGTCACGGCTAACAATAAGTTACGGTTCGTCGAGCAATGTATAACGCGTATCGTGTTTGTAAACAATGATCTAAGATTTCTTCTTGTATGTTATGTACCTAAGCAGTTAGTTTTCGTTTAGCTCACGATGATGTACACGAACAGGAAATACGTTCATATGATCCGAGCCTGTAATGAAAATTACCGTGACAGCATGTCTACGTCTCGGATTTTCTCGAAAACTAAGCCTTAAATGAAAAAATTTTATTGCATATTTTGTTCTTATTTTTTCATAAGGAATCGCCTCATGTCCGCTTGTACACGTTATTCGGCCGCACCCTGTATATTTCATTTGAAATGAAGTTTCGATATAAAATTTTCGTGGTTTCGAACGACCGTTCACGGGGATAATCTATTACGAAAATTTTCTAAACTCTCGCAGAATGTGAGTGCGCGCGCGCTCTGACGGATTTTCCTCCGCGCGATGCACCGCCACAGTTTTTTCCTTCTCGCGTATGCATCTCGGCGTAGCCGGGTGTACGCGATATAATATTCAGTTGGTCCTCGAGTGAAGAGGAAACAGGGGAGTCCTTTGTCAGGTGGCCTCTGCACCGTGAAGACGTATCGGGCATGTTCTGCATTTCTAGCCGGCCCTTGTCAGCCCTGCCGTTCGTGTGTCGCGCGAATATTGCAGCCAGGTTGCATCTGTTTTTGGACGTGATTGACGATTGTCAGGGCGACGCCCGGCGTTTCGCGTCGACGAATTTACGCGGGCCTTCTCTCACCGTGCCCCCTCCCTCTCGCTCTCTCTCCCTCTCTTGAGTCAAGAACCTGAATTAGTTCTCTCGTGGCAGCAATTGCGTGCGACTCGCCTCCATCTCGTAGAAATGAAATCAGTGCTTTGAATTGTTGTTTCTCTCATGCATTCTAAACCAGTCTATCGACAGCTATCTATTTCGTTCGAACTCAACGTTCGAAGATCTTTCTCTCGGGTCGACAAGCATTCCAATTTCACGAGATTTGCCCGAACTACTACAGCCCCTGACAAAAGGATAGGGCACCGTATTAATTTAGCACCGTTTTTATTTAGCTGATAACACAAATCACGCTTCTTGTACACACTTCTTCCGAAATATTACTGTAGTTGCTCACTACATCATTTCCAACGAATACTTCATTCATTCTTGCTTCGTAAAATTTATTTTCGGATACTAGTGCTTGGCAACGAAATCATTTAAAATGATTAGGTCAGCGCGAACGAAAAAAGTCCATAGATTCAAGCCCCGCGTTTAACGCGTTAAAATCGCTTAACTTTAAACACACGTAACTTTTGAGCCAGTGGATTTCTCGCTTTGGAGCTTTGATTTTCGGCATTCTCTCGTCAAGATGTACAGGATTGATTGTATACAATGATTCTCACGTTTGATCTCATGTTTGACTCTTGAAGGCACAATTTGGTATAAAAATTGTCGTTGGACGTCTACTTGCCTCTCCTAATTTTTATTTCAACATTCCTCTGCAACACATTTCTTTGAATTTTTAGTAAAATTGAGAATTTCGTACGTAATTTCGATGCGATTTTGCACGATGAACCATGCGGTTCGCTGTAAGAACACGTGTGGTACAATGAGCATTATAATGAAGATTGTAAATAAAATAAATACACAGTGGTTCAATATCGTTTTTATTAGACGATTCCTGTTTTCCTCCACACTTTTTGTCGAGTATTTGGAACCTCAGATGAGATTCATTTTATCTATACATGTACGCTTATGAGAGATGGGGGTCTTGATATGTATTCCTGCAGAGTTCTCCGGATCTCTCCCAATATTGGTTTTTTCCAATACATCGACACCCAGTGGTCACCGCCATGGGTATTTTAGTAGGTAAAAATCCGGTTCTACCCTCGACCATCCCCAGGGATCGGAAGGGACTTTCGAAAATATTTCCCAAGTTAAAAAAGAGATATACCGAGGTACATCGTTCAAAACTTTGCAAGTTTTGCAAAAGTCTTTTGCACATTCCTCTCGCGCTACTGACTGTACATTTTTTCCGGCAAAGACGAAGAAGAAGAAAACTTCCGGGTTCTTAATGTGTGCTGAGTACCATTTAGAAAACTTCTCCAAATGAATGTTAATGTGCCGTACAAGAAATGCATAATATAAAATATAAGAGATTCGACCACTAGGAAATATAATTTAGGCATTTTAAAAATATGTTTAGGTTAATAAGTATATTATTTTATCTAGTATCCGTACTGTATTATTTCCAATTCACTAAAATCACTGAGAAAAGAAATAAATGTTAACGTGAAAACCCGCAGTATAATTATAAGGATAATGTAAAACTTACGTCGATGTGAGAGCGTCGGTCCACTCAGTTTCAACAGTGATACGAGGTTTACCGTTCACGTCGTTCTCAGAATGCAGCGACGTCAACACCGGTTGACTACCACGGTACCAAGACACTGTGCCCAAATCATGAGGCCCTTGGGACATCTGGCAGGTCAGTGTGAGGATACTTCCGGTTTTCACGTACATGTCTGACGAGCCGTTTATTCTGGCACGTGCCTCTGCAAACAAGCAAAATCACCCCGAATTAAATCACAGTTGGAGAGACATTAAGAACCAGCACTTAGCTGTCAGAAATTCGTCCCACAAATTCAAATATTCATACAATCTTTCAGGAAAATCAATAAATTATCAAAAAATGATGAACGGGTTTTCTATTCTATCACGTAGGAAATAATTCACTGTGCAACGTTATGACAAGATTATAAAAATTAATTGACATGGGAGAACATTAGAACACGTTTCGATGAACGATGAAGAAATATTATTATATACATTAATTATTATACTATTGTATAAATGAGTTTCATTTGTAAAGCAATTTTTAATATTCAGTCGAGAGCATAGTGTTTCAAGAGCCAGGGTGCTAATACGTGTCAAGTAAACCTTGATCGCAGCTCCCTAGCCGTGTCAATATTACACACTATTACCTGATAACCTGAGCCGATAAATTATTCATATTGTGGACAAATCGCATCGTGTATAAGCACCGATCGTTTACAGGTCTCCTAGCATCGAGATCGGCCTACTTCACGATTAGCACATGAATGTCTCCATGTTGTACATTTATAATGGGCGAGCAATTATGTGCGAGCAAAACTGTCGCCGAAACCAACTTTTGTGGGGACAAAGTTCGCTGGAACATACGCAAACTATGTGTTTAAAACTATCGTTATCTGTCCACTGTACGCCACGGCGGAGTGTAGAGCATCTAGCCACACGAGGCATAAGCAGTGGAGGAACGATTCATAAAACTTAACGAGTGGCGATCATAACATGATTTTTTTTTAAAGAATACTTTTAAGCTCCTTTTTTTATATAATACGGCCATTCAAAGACTTAGTAAAAGGCTTCCGGCGGGTAAAGTGATAACGAATTACCTATCTGTAATCATTCACTTTTAATTCATTTTTCAATGGCAATTTCGATTGCAAGTCAACGAATGACTCCGAGTAACACAGTCAAATAATTTATTTCAGGATTATTACTTACGACAAACACAAAACAAATGTAAATGAAGATTAAAGTTCAATTAAATGTCAGAACATGATGAAAGCAAGGTTTAGTACGTATGTTAGTATTTTGTTGATGAACGGAATCGTATATGTGGTTCCCAACGAGTGGCTCAATTGAGAATAATTGCAGTTTCGATTTGATCGTTTTGGGTTCAGTGACTTTTCTTTTCTGGCTGCCGCTCTTAACGCTTCTCTCGTTCCCCTTTGTTTCCAACTTTAGTTTTTAGAAGATCTCATCAATTTCACTGTGGTCAGTGAAAGCTTCTATCAGAGAACAGCTCAATTACTTTGGCTGAACAGCAGAAAAATGTGCCTAATCATGGCTGAAGAATAGCAGACATAAGATTCGCGCCATTTCGTTGTGAGGATGAAGTGCACGGGGGTGTGCGTGTATCGATTTCAACTTTAAAGGTTAACTTGTCACGCTGACCCCACAATTTTTTCTCGTTTATTTCACGTCCCTGCAATTTAATTATTATTTCGTTACGGCGACGTCAATTACAAGTAGATTTTTGTATTCTGTAAATATCGCTGCGTATTCTAACATGTGGGAAATCGGACTTGAGATAGTATGCGTATTTACACACTGAAACATGGAAAACTGAATAAAATGAAAATAAATCTCGTATACTTTCCGTATAATAATTAAATTTGTCTGATATCAATGTGTGAAATGGTATCGCGATTAAAATCAAATTAACGAAATATGACTTATACCTTATACTTATAAATGAAATCATCATTTAGAGGACAGTAAAGTCTTGATTTAAGCCGAACGTAGCTACACGATCTTAGCCAATTTACCTATCCCCACCACTGAGTGTAAGTGTGTGAGAGAGTGAAGTGTAAACATGCCACGTAATCCGATACCGGGTCGGGTATATCGGTGTGAACCACTACTAATCCAACCACAAAACTTCTTTATATTTCATTATTTCCTTATGGGACTGTTACCAACTTATTCGTGGAATTTTTCTGATTAAAAATAGTCGAAATACGGGATAATATGAACTGTATTTAGCGGTTTGATTGACGGTATGTAGTGCGCGTTCGTGTTTACACGCGTTGTCCTTTTCGAGGTCACAAGAAAATAGTAGCCTCATACGATCTTACGACTTACAATGGTTAGTAAACAAGCATGGCGTTCTAGTATAGGAAATAAATATTCCTCTCAATTTTCTTAGAATAAATTGCTGCGCAAGAATGTAAATTTGCGTTAACACCCACAACCTAATTTACAATTCCCAACTACGTATAAGGTGCTCCCAATGATATTTCCATAGGTTCAAACGGGAACGCCCACTATCTCACGAGGGACATCATTTAAACGTGGTATGCCGATTTGAATAGAAATGTGCGACACAGTTTGTTGAAAAATATTTGACACGTACTTTTCTTTTATTTGCGAACGTGGTAACCTTTCTTCGGCAGGAAAAGAAAATTTATATTTGTTGTATGTCTACGTATTTCCCAATGGCTATACGAGGGATGATAAAAAAACCTGTTTTTTTTATCAGTTGTGTACATCGACGACAATAAAATAGAATTTCATTTGAGAGATTATTCGGTAGATTTTATTGGAACTTATCGTCACGAGTTTGATGTTACAGGACAAGGGGTTAAACATGGACGGGCAGCTGGACAAAACAAAAATAACGGAAATCGAGCCTCGCGCAATGAAAAAAACATTTTCCAAATTACTGACTGAATTCGTCGATTGCGCGGTGGCAGTATTATCGGTCATATTTCACGAAGCTTACCTGCCGGTGCATTTTGGATATCTCGTGTTGGAGGTGGAACGCACGATTACAAGATTAAACGCGGGCCTAGATACGCGCGCGGGGCACTTTACCTATGGAACAAAAGCGGCCCGATAAAAAGATTTCGCCGGATTTTCCCGCGTGACCGGTTCAATAAATGTTGCCGAGCGAATACGGGATTTATTTCGTCGCACGATCTACGGCTAGCGTGAAACAAAGGAATTCATTGCGTTCAAACGAACCAGCAAGCAGACCTTTTTTTCTCCGCCGCACCCCCTCCCCCTCCTCCGTCACCCCTACACCGCGATGGTTCAATTATCGTTTGGTATTTTATTAGCGCCACGGCCTGGCAGCTTTTACTGTTTTCACAAAACAAATAACCTGTGACAGCACGTTGTTAATTATCTATACTGGCTTCTTTTGTTCCTTCCTGGCCGGTACGAATCGAAGTGTGTCCATGTTTTTCTTTGTTCGATTTTGCGACACGCGAAAACGGTAACCGATAACGCAAAGAAATTGCCGATCGTATGCTACCAATACTCGAAAACATCGGGATGAATGGAAACTTCGTTCCATTGGTATCGCAATTGATAAACAATGCGAGAAAAGTAATATTTCCACTTTCACGATCGTATCCTGTAACGTAAAGCCAACGAGCTTTTTCGGGCTGTTTCAATAGAATTAGGTTCATCAGGACTATTTGAAATGATTGTCTCGTGATACGGAATGGAATGACTTTTCCATTGAACCCTACAGTAGTTTGAATATTAATGATTAGATTTTTTATTTTGTGATTATGATTCTTAAATTTTGCTGGTAAACAATAAATCGATATGTAAATTACTATATTATATTCTAAAGTAGTATCAGTCTTGTCTTGAATGTAACATTGTAGTATTTTTTTGTCAATTTAAAACTGTTGGGAAAATTATTCATTATCGTGAAACTACAAAAAATTTTAATTATTTTATAGTTTCTTGAATTTTCGCTGCCCACAGTAGAGCCATTCGTTATTAAACAATACACGTTTCAGTATTCAAAATTATTAGAATATTGTCGTTCATTTTTATTTTCATTTGCATGCTAACAATAAATAATTTTCCAACATACCTGTGGCTAAAGGAATTTTTTATTCGAAGAAAGGACAGGTTGGTAATATCCAGAGCAAGATATAATAAATGTTCATTTCATGATATCACAGTGTTGTAAAAAGTTTCTAAGAATTCCAGTAACTCAAGGTCCCTCGACACGGTCCTTTTAAATGATGATGTCTTATAAGAGCGAGCAATACCTGCGACCTTCCGCCTTTGAAACTACCGATGAAAACGTCCTCTGTAAAAGTTTAATGGCTAGGTTGAATCAGGGCATTCGCATTTCTCTGACACAGAAAGAATATGTGTGTATGTGTGTGTGTGTGAGAGAGAGAGAGATCGTGTTGACAGATTCTGTCATACGTCGTATCCAGATATAAATTGGCTGAGATTAACTTGCGACGTGAAAATAATGGACCATTAGCAAAATCGATTTACAAATAAATTCAAACGCCTGATACGAAATAGGAAACATTTTAATTGTATTTCCGGCGTGTCGCGTACAAGATTTATCGGTGAACGTTTATACGGGACGCGGCGTATTAAGATACATTGGAGAAAATAAACACGTTGAATTATTTGGATTGGTCGCTTCAAATAAACAATGAGACGGTGCTGTAACGATAGCGAATATTTATAGCGAAAAATAAAAATGCTCGGTGTAAACAAACAAAGGGATGGCGAAAATTGTATGTTTTCGCTATCGTTGGAGTTGTGTGCCAATATTTTATTACCTCGTATGGCAGGTTATTTACAGATTGCATGCATTAAGTAACTGGTTCAAAACATCCCCGGGAATCCGGGAATTGATTCGGTGCGTGGGAGTTTCATGAAAAGCGGCCAAAGGATGTTTAACCTCTGGTCGCCGCGCTGTCGGAAAATGCTGTTAGCTTTCGAGTGGCGAGTATTCATTCACGGCCGGGTCTACCGTGCACAGAAAGCGTTAAGCGTTTCCGGCTGCGGATCCCACGGGAGATTGAAACACTGCGGACACGGCGCGTCATGACGCGCGATGCATCGAAAATGCTTCAGCCCGAGGAGGGGGCACGTACTGAATAGGCCCGACATATCCCGACATTGGCCTCAGGAACAGCATTACCAGACCGATATGTATTCCCCTCGGAATGCTTCCCCCTCTACCACTAGATGTCGCTCGATATCCCCTCGTATCGTATCCCCTCTTTGAGACCTGCCTCCCACCATGTGCCCACGCTTTCGTCACGACCCGGTCAAGTGACGCATTTCGTCACGACTCTGTGCCAGACAGGCGAGATCGGACGGAATACAGTTACCCGCACTCTCTGCCATTATCGGGTTAGTCACGACGCAGACGCAACGCGAATTAGGTCTGCGCATCAGAGGGGAGGCACCGTAGAAGGGGGAAGTAGAGTGGGAGACAAGTCTTAATCTGACGACACTGTATGTGCTTCGCGCAGAGAGTCGCGAGAGGGGAATCTCACGGTGGAGAGGGAAGCGTACAGACTGTACGCTGGCAACGCTGCTCAGGATCTTCTTGTATGGGTGGATCGCCTCCGAGATTATGTTGCAACTAAAATAAGGTGGGGGACAAAATGAAAATATGGAGTTTATTTGAAAGTATGTTTCATCAACTTGAATTATCAATTTACTCGTACAATAAGAAAAATTAGTTACATACTCGTCCAAGTAGATAAAGTATGAAAATAAAAAATATTCTACAATTCTTGTACTTAAAGAAAATGCAAAAAACAAAAAATCAATTTTTCAATTACAACTGATTACCTTCGGATAGTTTATCAAAGAAGTATACTCGTCTTCGAGTGCAGTGTCACGAAAATGAGGAAGACCGTGAAATGCTCCCGCTATACCTGACATTTGTCGCTGTACAAACCCATAATTTCAAGTTCGCACGAACGAACTCCCGTATGCAGAAGCTCTCCTCGCGACGAGCCACGGCTGCGTTCGTTCGTCGCTGCAGCCCGCCCTTAAATCTTCGGCGAAGCGTGCACAACAATGGGGGTGCGATGATAAATTCTCACGAAAACATTAATTAGCACACGACGAAAAAGAGAAATTGTATAAAATAAAAGCCGCGGACCCTGGCGGGTTTCGACGGTGCCGGTTTGAAACTATTAGGTTCCCACGCGGAACCATTTCAATTTTGGTACCGATCGAAAACCTTCGAAAAATATTGGCGCCGCGGCGACGTCAATTAAAAAGCAGTGCCCATGGAGATTTTCGGATTTCTGCGATGAACGCGGATATTGATGGCTATCGATGCGGTACTTTCCTGTAGTCCTGCACTTCCAGTGATTTATAAACTGTCGGATTTGCAAGGTTGACTGCGTATCAAACAAATTTCTGGGCTACGATTTTACGATTTTCTTTGCAAACTGTTCGCAGTAATTTCGATTCTTGTCATTTTACATTCTAGCGGTTATTTTACGATGGTATTTTTTTCGTTTTTATATGTTCCGCGTGTTCTACAAATGTAAAGCCCAGAGTTCGTTCTATTCATTTGTGGAAATATGAAGTTCTTGCATACGAGACGTCCGATATTAAAATTCAAATGTTTTCCAAGCGTTTCGATTAATATTATTACTAAGATTGCAGATATTATGCATTTATAGTAAAATTATGTGAGTATAATTTCAAACAGTGGAAAGATGAAAAATATTTAAGAATGTCATATTTCTTACGACTTGATAAAACCATTAAACAGAGGAATAAATTGCTGTTTGTCTCCTACGAATTGCAGCTGTTCAGCGTCTGCTCGCTTGGGCAGCAATTTCCTTGTCCTGGGCATGCAGAGAACGCCGGGCACGAAGCCACGCCCCTGCGGGGAAGGCTGCATGTATTTGTCATACCCTGTATTTGCCTACCCCCACTCCGCTAAGTCACTTGCCCGTAGCTGTGCCCAGAGTTGCCAGATCAAGACTTGTTCGCCCACTCTAATTTCCCCTTCTACTTCCCCTTTTCCCCTCAATTCGTGCTCCCTCCCCTCATCTGGTAACACTGCTAGTGCCCACGGGCAACGGCGGCCGCACTTGCCAGCCAATAGGCATGTTGAGCAACTCTGGTTCACAGTGTAGACTAAAACGAAAATGGGCAATTGACGCACTTCTTAAAATCTTTTTCCAAACAGAATTCTTTAATTAATATACAACTTGTGCAACTTCCGTGCGAACATAATCGGCCAAGTTTTAGTAGCAAATACTGCGCGCTTAATCCTTTCACAGGTATTTACATACATTTATAATAAGTTTCTGAATGGAATTGTGTGCAGGTATATTCGCTGAAACTGTTAAATTCATCGGGGATTAGAGGGTGTTTGAGTTTCTAACTGCTTTATCTCCTGTTTCATGCAAGATACCAATACAATTATGGCGTTAATATCAATTTACTATGATGCTAACTTGAACGTTATCCACGAGATTGTCAGAACTTGATGATTTATTAGGTAGTAAATGAAGGAATATTTTTTCATTAGGTGTAGGTACATATCAATTTGTGTCCCTCAGAATGAATTTATTTTACATTCACATTGTTAACATTTTCCTTTTCATAAAAAATAAACGAGATATTTGGGATTCTCAAATTGAGTGGAACACCGTGTGCAAGCATGTAAAGCAACTTTTCACGTTGACAAAATTGTTTAGTAAATTGCCTTCTAATTGTTTAGTGTTATATTGTCAAGACGAGATATCGAAGGAATATACAGGGTAGGTAAGAATTCTCAATCGAAGTTATACAACGTTCAGACTTTTCTGAATATCAGACTTGCATCGACTTTGCAGTGTTATTATTCAATTACCTTCGCGCTATTTTTGTGCGCCCAAAAATGTCAATTTTTACATGAATCTATAATTTTCATTGAAATTGTAGAAGACAGAATAACGTAGAATATATATATTCCTGGGAAATCCATAAAAATGCATGGGAAATTTTGATGAGAAAAAAATCTATACTTTCTATCACGTTGAATTTCAATCATTTCTGTTGTATAAAAAATTGTTAAAAGAATCGTAGAATTTTCTTGCTATTCTTAGTAGTGGCAATACTTGAAATAGAATAACTAAAACGAGTACATTAAACGATTAGCATTACTTAAATTAGAAATTTTACGAAAAATTTGTTTGTTAGGGAATTTTATTCCTTAACGAAATACAACTTGTAGTATACTTAGAACGGGTTGAATAAAGCAAACGGTGTTTTAAATAGAACATTATGGTAAATGGTATAACGAAATATAATAACATAATTGCCTTCAATTTTTAACAATTTGAGCCACTTAGTCGATAGTATTTATTCTTTGCGTAGAAATAAATGTAATTATTGCACGGAATAGACAATGCACAGAAAATTGCGGTGCTCGTACTGGCGGAACAATTCGTCGTGGTAATTTGCAAGAACTCGTTCGCAACATTCTAATTGCGTTAATAGCATTTACGAGATTACTCGATAATCTCACGGTACGACTAACGACACACAACTTTTCTTATGAAAAAGACAAAGACGCAGCAGTTGTTATATAAAATCATTTATACACTTTTCTCCAATCTATATTCGTTCATGTTTACAATTGTTTCTATTAATGTTTTGTCACAAGAATGAAAAATTTACTGGGATTTTCCTGGAATTATTGCAATATAGAGGGCATGTAAAGTGTGCATTCCTTACATTTAAATATATTAAACATATACATATGTAAAGTGTTTTATTATTTTGTTTACCATTGTGCGAATGAGAGTGTATACGAATTATTATTTTTTTGTTAAAAATTAAATAGGTTGTTTAGAAAGAAATACGTAAAAGCTGGAGCTGTATGCGAATTATTATTTTTTTGTTAAAAATTAAATAGGTTATTTAGAGAGAAATACGTAAAAGCTGGAGCTGTACACGAATTATTATTACTTTTTAAATGATATAGGTTCTTTAGAAAGAAATACGTAAAAACCGGAGCTGTGTACGAATTATTATTATTTTTTAAAAAATGAAATAGGTTCTTTAGAGAGAAACACGTAAAAGCTGGAGCTGTATGCGAATTATTATTTTTTTGTTATAAATTAAATGGGTTATTTAGAGAGAAATACGTAAAATCCGGAGCTGTATACGAATTATTATTATTTTTTTAAAAATGAAATGGGTTGCTTAGAGAGAAATGCGTAAAAGCTGTAGCTGTCTTCTAACTGTGGCAAACTGTTCAAATATAAAAGAAAATGGCATCGGCGAGAGATGCAATTTTCTTTCAAAGTGTAACAGCAAGACTACAGTTGGAGCAGAACGAGAATGATGGGCGTGCAGGAGCGGTCCGCAGCAGCAGGCTGTCCGACGGTTGAACCGTTTCGCTTCGAATTCCAAAACAAGAAAATGTCCAGGAAATTATAGAAGCTTTTGAAGATCGCCGTCTACCGCGGCGTAGGTAAAGAAAGGTAACGACGGTGTCCGGCTAAACCTCGTCAAAGCGAACCAGCTCTTTGCTCGGCCGGTGTTCACCACATTTCCGAAAGGGGGGTTTACACCGGGTAGAAAAAAGAAAAGAGGTGGGAGGCGTGCACGTCGGTGGGAAGAAGGAGACGAAGATAGGCAAGCTTTACAAGCAACGGCAATGAGCTTACCCCTGGGGTACTTCTGTAATCGCAGCGAAAAACGTTTGGACCTAACGTTACCCAAGGAAAAAACTCTGAAAGGGTGCCCTGCTCTTTCGTCGCCCCATTGTGAAAACCGCTGTCACCCGGCGTCGCGACGCTCGGTGTCGTTACCCGCGATGCTAATACCTTCCTCGGACATTAGGGTTTATTAGAAGGGAGCCCTCGTGCAAGAGAGCAATTTCGCTCCACGCTTTTCCCCGCGTCGCGACTACCTGTGCTGCTCTTTTCAAGCTGTTCCGCACCCTCCCCACAGCGAACACGGATGAACAAGAAACTGGCTTAACGCTGGATATTAATCACGTGTTCCTTTCAAAATTAATTACGGAGCTAAAAAGTGTCCACAACGGACCCAGAATCAGAGTAATCTCTCTACTCTGTACTGCGAAGACTTTTTAATTCACAGTATACAGCATTTCCGTTCAGAATTCAAGCAATTTTTAGAATTAATATAATGTAACAACTACAGTCGCTTATTTTCCAGGAGTCACTATTGTTTGATCCGCGCCGAACGTAGAAGGAGGAGTGTAAATAGATTCGTCCTATATTTTATTGGTCAAAGTCACAGAGGCAAATGCTGCCGTTTTACACAAGTAAATATCATCGGATTTATATCATATTTGGTATCATTTTCATAAGAAAAATGCCACGAATATGTTGGTGGAAGTCCCATAGAAAAATAATGGAAAATAAAGTTTTGTTATTGGATTAGTAGTGGTCTTCTGGACCCATATTATGGTACACTCCTCGGCGACCAAGGTCTCTCGAGTTTCTTGGGTATACAGCGTGGTATTGGGGATAATTCTGCGACCTTTATCATCCAGGTCACGGCAACATATATCGCGAATTCACTGTAATTCTGAAATTATTATTTAAAAGAAAATTATTCTTTTAATACACTACTATTTTGTGGTTACAATGTTTAGAAATACTTGATCGTTCAGAATTTCATACAAAAAAGAAAGGAAAGTTTGTATTTATTGTATACCTATATTTTCAGTTGAAGATATACAGAAGTTTTTAAATGGAAATATCTGAGACAAATGGAATCACAATATCTGCATGCAAGAAGCATTTATAGAACATTTGAACGAATGTATCGGTCTTTCGGCAATAATTTGTAAATCATTGCAAGTTGGTGGGAGTTTAGCGCGTCTCGTAGATTTTCCAATCTGCATTAAATAGAGGAAGAATTCATTTACGTCGAAACCGTCTAAACGCATCCGTTCTTTGCTGCCCTCCACTGTTTTATGTGTATAAAAATGAGACAAGCGAAGCTACTTCGAATTGTTAATAAGCAAGTGCCGGCAAGTTCTGCTGATGGGTGCAGTATAATCCATTTAACTTAATAGCTGGTGCTTAAGAGAAAATATTCCTGCGGTTGGAAGAATGAAGAGAATCTTCACCCTAACTGAATGAACTAATTAAAAGGTGACGGTGCAGTATGCTGTGGCAGCATATCCATATTTTTCCCCGTATTTCCAGTCCCCTATTTTTCTTGCTTGGAAGTCCAAGTTAATCTTTAAAGTATCTCTTGTGCGACTACCCACTTCTAAATTAAAATCGAATATGAATAAGCGAACATGTTTCACTGACGGCGTCATTCATTTAACCAAGAAATGTTCGACAGAAGGAATCTTGTTGCGAGAAAAGTTTTTGCTGATGGCATTTTGTCACCTACATGTTGCCATCTAAAAATATAGTTGGAATTCTTGGAGAGCGCCTAGAGATTTGATTTATTCATTCTATCAAACAACCTAATTGTTACCGAACTGTTCCAGCTTATATGAAAATGGGAATTCTATTGTACGTCCACAACCGAATCATGCAGACAACACCTACAAAGAAAAAGAAACAATTATGCCAGGTCCGCGTTAGTTTGCAGTTACGAGTTCAGATTAACTATTATATAAAGTTGTGAGTTCCTAAACTCGTTGCTTGGAATTTTCCACCGCATTATGTATACAAAATAGCTTTAGGGCGGGTGCAATTTCTGAATGAGGTGAGCATGAGCATGAATTTGTGCTCTGAATTTATGTGCTCTGAATTTATGCTTTGTTGCATGAGTTCGTTAGAAAAATTTATACATGTAGACTGCGGACTTGTATGTAAATTAAATATTGTCTGCATCAATTGCAATATACACGGTATCCTAAAAATGTACTTCCTCGAAAGGATTCCTGAGGTCAGTTGAAATAACTTTTTCCTTTACGAAAATCCTTTTCGCGCCCTTGTTGAGGAATTATTAACGAAAAACACGGACGAATCAGGGCGCGGCTGCAGCGAACAGACTCCGCCTTGCGACAGGTCCCGCCGAGCGTGGCGTCGGCATTGGCCGAGCCGAAATCCCTTCGCTAAAGCCGCGCTCTGATTGGTCTGTGTTTTTCTGTTAATAACTCCCCAATAAAACCACTGAGAAGATTTTTGCAAAGGAAAAAGTGAATGAAACGACCTCAGGAATCACCTCTTTCAAGCAAGTGCATTTTTGGCACACCCTGTATAGGAGTTACATTGATGGTGTCAGCGTCAGTGTGCACAAAAATGATAATATTTTTCACACTGGTGAACTATTTCAAGAAAACTGCAGTGACATTACATTATGCACACGTCGAACTTCAATTTAAAGACCTTGTTGCATCTCGCTTGATAAATAATTTTTTACTCGACGGTAAGCTGAAACTGTGCAATTCCAAACAAAAATAAATTAATAGGATATTATAGATTATAATGCACATTACTTTGTTAGGATTATCTGAAAATTAATCTGAAAGTGTCCTTTCATTTTTAACGTGGTCAGTTGTGAACTGGTGTTTGCTCAAAATGACAGTAACATTTACCGCGCCCGGGCAGTATATCACGTTAATGAAAATGAAAAACTTGGTGCTTCGTCTTTCGGCCAGGTTGCCGGCGAAATTCGTGCTGGTATCATTCACCCGTAACAAATATTAATTACATGTTACATTATTCCAGTTTTTCGTCAAATTACACGCGATCCCTGTTACAATCGTCTACGTGTATAAATACAGTTGGTTGGACGCTGATTGAAGTTAAACGCGGCAAATAATCGATTTCGAACGGTTCGCGCAGCACCGGCGTAAATTACGCGAATAATCCTCGATACGATAACGTATCAACAACTAGTGGCGAGCAATGGAACGATGCGTCCGACAGGAAAGCAATTAGCACGAGCAATTCGTCTTAAAGTCTGTCGCGGATGAATCATGAAACGACGCCCGGAACCCGAAGAACGTTTGTACTATCAATTATACCTCTGATTTATCCCCTTCTTTATCATAGTATCGCGGATCGTTCGGGGTTTGCTCGAGAATTGATGTAATACAGTTTATTCCGTACCGATATCGAAATTCCATTTTTTGGTTAAAAACGGAGTGAAGAACAAAATTGTACCGATTGCAACAGGAAAAATGATTAAATATAATTATCAGGATAACAAGGTGTTTGTCGCATCGTAGTCTAATCACGGTAACAACTTCATCTGTAATTATTGGACTGCGGGTGTTTATGCAATCTTCGTAGATCTGAGATAAATAGAAGTCGTAATGAATAATAGAAGTCATATGAAGGATACGCAGTCTAGTGATAATTATTATTTTGTTTTAAAATTATTCAGCTTCTGTCGCACACGTTGAGCTCAAATCAACGTGAAATCATATCGAACCTCCTGCGTTTTGAGAAACACGTGAATAAAGATTACCTGAAAAATGGTTCCGATGGTTCAATTGTACTCCTCACTGTATATCGTCGGTCGGAATTATTTTGAGATCTTTATTGAGACGTATTGTGCGATACCTCCGCGCGTCGACCGGGCGCGTTTCCTTTCGACGATCTATCACTGGCATAATTTTTATTGGGGTACAAATCGAGGACTATTCGAAACCAATAAACGGGGCGGAGCTTCGGGCCGAATCACGTTCGAGGTCTCGCCAGAATCTGTTGCGGACGTGCGGCCCGAGCAGCTCGACCCGAACTCGGTTAAAAGTCACGGGCGTCCCCTGGACATTGTTAAACTTTGAAACGCAATAAATCCGACTTACTGGCGTTTGATACACGAACAACTGCTGCCATTCGCACTTTAAACAGCCCGCCGTCTTTCGAGTCGCCTTCAACTATTTAAGGCGACCATTCACGTGGCCTGGAAACAACGAAAATCGGCCAATCTCCTTTCCTCTGTACTCGGAATTCGGAACAGACGGCTCGTGGAAAATGAATTCCCCCTACTCCTAGCCCTCCCCCTCTTCGAAGTATAATTTCAACTTCACTGAGAAAGGAACTTTGGTAACCTGGAAATTCGGATTTGTTCCGAAGATAATTACGACGGAAGCATCGAGTCTTGTTCTGCTAGATTTCGGCTATTCGGAGCGAACCACTTAAAGGTCAATGTATGTTTTCCGCTTTTTGGTATACATGCTGGAAACTGGGTCGGATATAAGGAATTGCTGCACCGAAACTTCAATCATTTCCAAATATAAGCTGAGCCGCTGCTCTTCTCTCAGCTCGTGTATGTATGTAGAATTGATGGTACCGTAACGATATCCAGTAACCAAGGCCCGAATTAGATTCGATTTTGTTCATTTTTAGAAATAAAGGTTATTTAATGCGCATTAAATTGCAAATCACTTCTTTCCTATTTGAAATCAACTTAGCATCATAATTCGGTTCTAATTCAACTTTGTTGTAAGAGTTTGGTTTTAACAGATATTTTATATTGAATTAATAATGGTTTTGGGGACTGTATACTTTTGAATAGATAATTACAGCTCGATCCAATTTTACAAATGGTCTGCATTTATTGTTATTGTCACAGATGTGGGTGCGATGGTGTTACGGTGTTACATTTGTTCCTAATATTTCTACAAATTTTCGTAACGTTCATTTAACGGAACTTTCGTTCTCGACAGTACGTACAAAGAACCCTTTTACCATTCTCAATTATCTCCTTTAACCCAGATGTTACTACTACCCTTTGAAGAGTAATTTAAACTTCCTAGAGAATAAATTCTTTTCGTAACTCTCCTAACCTTACTTTTGCCCTTAAGAGGGAACATCGCGTATTCCCCGAACTACCCTTCCTGCTATTTGTTTAAAACTTGTTTCATTATATTTTAACTGCTAGAGTGGACGTTTATGTAAATCCTCACCGCTCTAGAGAAATTTCAAGAAAATTGATCTTTTAAAAATTTCGCCTTCCTGCAATAATAGTTTTCATAAATACAGTGTTTACTCTATATGTGTCGCAAATTCCTAGCCGATAAAAGTCCCAGAAGTATTCCCACGGTCATGAACAGAAGCCTCTAGAACTTCGCTGTCCTTTTTTACGTTCAGCATGGATCAAAGAATAGTATCTCTTGGCTGATATATGTCCCTGGCTAGGCCCGTGTTTTGGACATACAGTAACGAACAAAACTGAGTCTACACTATTTGAAGCAACATAACTTTTTAAATATTAGATCAAATGATTTGAATGTTATTCAGAAGTTAGAAGGATTGATTAGTTTATTAGACGAGGTGTAAACAATTTTTGAAAAAAATTTGA
>CM052130.1:21445063-21475594 GCA_028454255.1 Halictus ligatus
TTTAGCTTTTTTATCTGAGCCTGTATTGAAAATTTAAAGAATGTATTATATTTGATTCGCTTGAATAAATTATATCCATGCTGAAAATTTCATCGATATTGGTTAATTCTTTTACGAGTTATAAACGATTAAAAGTGCGATTTTAAGTAGAAAATCGTGAAAAATGGCAATTTTTCCATGTTTAAGCGTTTATAACTCGTGAAGGAATTAACCAATATCGGTGCAATTTTCACCATGGATATAATTTATTGGAGCGAATCAAATACATCCTTTAAATTTTCAATACAGGCTCAGATAAAAAAGCTGAAAAAACCAACTTTTACTCTTTCTTTTGCCATTCCGACCAATTCAAATTTTTTTCATAAATTGTTTACACCTTGTCTGATAACCTAATCCTTCTAACTTCTGAATAACATTCAAGTCATTTGATCTAATTTCTAAAAAGTTATGTTGCTTCAAATAGTGTAGGCTCAGTTTTGCTCGTTACTGTATATCGAGTAAACACTGTACATAGCAAGTACAAATTGCACTATATTTTATTAAACATTGAATGTCAAACACCAAATTTCGAATTAAAAGATCGGATGCATGGTCATGTACGTAAACTATTGGCGATTTCTACAACGATCAAAAAAGAAAAAAAAAAAGGAAAGAAGAGCGCCACTGCAATAACCGGCGATTATGCAAGCGCTCGAAGAGGAGCAGTCCGAAGTAGACGATCGAAAATCGGATTTCGAGTGGAAAAAAAACGGCGCAGTACTCGCGCGAAAATTTATCCTGATCCAAGCACGATGCATAAAAGATACGGGGTGGTAAATACGTTCGGCTCAGTCGATTCGCAAAGTGCAGCGCACTTACAGCGGCGCTTACCGCCCGTCGGCGTTGGTTCGGCTGGATTCAGTCCTGACGTTTATATCATACACACTTCCAACTCGTAAAATTTGGAATGTTGCCCGGCTATCTGGGTTAAGAGTGCCCGCTCGGGGGGCACACACGGCAAAAGAAAAATACTGGGCGTCTGACCGCCGGAACGCGATTCCAAACGCTTCAATCGACTTCGTTCTTCCCTGTCCGATATAGCGGTAGCGACTTCAGCGACCACGTGCCGGAGAATCACCTGGAAGAGGAAGGGAACGTCAGTATCAGTGTGTCTCCAGACCCCCTGATGAAGTTAGCTGCAATGCTGACGAAACGTTGGGAAATCTCTTCCTTCAGGACACGGCTTACACCCGAAAGCCTCAACAGACACAACCGTATGATTATTTAGGAGTTAAGGAGCCAAATGACCGGGAAAAATGGTGAGCTTACTATCTCCTTACCGTTGTTTTATATTAAAACCTTTATTATGCAATATTGTTCAGCGTCTACCCGTACGGGCGCCGAGTTTCTTGCCCTGACCATACACAGAACCATACTCGTCAGATGAAGGGAGGCAGCACGAATCTAGGGGAAACAGTAACCCTTTATCTGCCGGTACCGGGTTACTTTGTGATATTGTGACATATGACATATACACGTGTCATTGTGACATATGCAGTGACGGAACGCGTCACGTGACTGGGACGTAGCGGAAGCGTGGGGGAATAGCGCGGTAGAAGGGGAAATTAGGGTGGGGGAACCACCTGATTTAGCGACTCTAGGCACAGCTGTGGGCAAATGACTTAGCGGGGGGGGGGGGGGGGCCGTAGTGCAGCCGCACCTGGCCACGTAGCTGTGACAATATGTGTGACAACATATGCAGCCTAGCCCGCAGGGGCGTGGCTTCGAGCCCGCCGTTCTAAGTATTCCCAGGGGAAGACAATCGCTGCCCGTACGGGCAGATGCTGAACAGCTCCGGTGTACATACGTTTTGAAAAAGTCGAAGGGGAAATTAGAGTGGGGGAACAAGTCTTGATCCGGCGACTATGCACAGAATATCGGGCACGAAGCCACGCCGTTGCTCACAGTCTTAAACTGTAATAAAATTATTCTTATAATGTAAAAAGTGAACATCAAGCTTATACAAATAAGTCGGATTTTTGACGGAATTAAATGGAAATCCATATAGATGACAGAAAGTCGAAACTCCCTTGCATTTTTAAAATTTGCTATGACCTGTAAATGATTGTTAAAAATTTTAGGCCAAATTTTTTAACAATTTTCGGCATTCATTCTTTTATTTGTAAGATGAATTCTTATCGATAGTTGCAATTAGATTTACGTTAATTGTAAGTACTTATTTGAGTTTTTGTTGGGTCAATTTTGTGAGTACCGATAGTTTTCCACCTGCATCCTATTTGCTTCACCGCATCTCTAGTTGGGTGAGTTTCCGTTGTTTGTTCTGTGCTAACAATAAGTTTGACGAGGTTTTTCGCTTCTCTTTAAAGATATTACATCGCTACACGTCAAAAGCGTATAATTAATTACGATTTATTTCGGGTTTGTTACGAAAGAATTATTTTAAAAAACTGGAACTGAGAGTTTAAACTCCTATCAGCAAAAAAATATTTATTTTGATTTCCGCACGGTTTGTTAAAACGAATGCAACGGAAGCTTTTAATGTTTTTTGTTCCTTTTTATATGACTTTTAATCTCTGTATATTGCTTTTAATGCGGTGAAAACATACAACGAATAAAATTTGGTTTCAACTCTGCAATTCTTCTTTGTGAAAATGTGAAATAACATTTGTAATTTCGTTGTTGTTTTACACTGTTACTATAATTTAATTATACCAAGAAGAAGAATACAATAACCAGCTGAATTACTACAGAATGTTGTAAATCTAACACAGTTGGAATAAATTAAATGTTTACGTAGTCAAAGAATTGTTTTTAATATGTTTTTAACATCGTGACGGGGATTTCGTGAAACAGTTTACGATTGCACTCGGAAGTAAACGGGAAGTTTCGAGGTAACGTATCCTTTCCTAGGCGCATGTTAAATACATAAAGAGGGTTTAAAGGAAATCCGTCGATTCTTACAGCTGTGCTATCCCAGTTTATACGTTTAGAATTTAAATGAGTGAAATGCATATGTATAGGGATTATCAATGTACGTATTGGGCGCCATTGTTTACTGCTATGACCAGTCTCATCTAACTACATAAAAGTCCGTTTAATTTTTGTACGTTGCGTAATGTACACTTTTGTAAATATCATTTGCCTTTTTGCATTCGAAGCTGTTTTAACTCCGGACACAAAAAATTTCATTGAACAGAGAAAGTTTACCCAACTGAGTCACAACATTTAACAAATAAAATATGTTATATTGAGTACTACGTACCTCATACCACAATAAAATCTTTAGCAATTTATTAAATCTAAACAGATTTAGTAATGTGAAAATTGTTCCAAATCATGACAATTTTTATTAACGGCCTAATAATAAAATAACTATTTTTACTATAACTGCCCGCTTACAGATGTTCGTGTATTTAAACAATTAAATTGATAGTCTCAGTTCAGCTTTATTCTCAAATTGACGAACTTGGACTACTTCGAACTATACATGCAACAACTAACGCGAATATCTCTGTACCCTAGTATGTGAACAGTAATTAATGTAAATTATGTGAGATAAAGAGATTGAAGTTTCCAACGGTTCGGTAATTAATAGAAACTTCACTTGGTCGTTAAATTTCATTAGGTCTCCCAGGAATGTAATTTATTCAATCAGATGTTATTTAGGATATGACCCGCGCTAGACAAAGTGTTACAGGTCTTCAGGGAGTTTACAAGTTTGTGATGTTTTGACCACCGACAGTGCACTTGAGACTTTAACAGTAAATTATTAGGAGGTTGTAGCCGTAGTCTTTGACAGAATTCAGTTGAATAATTCTCTTATTTAAGAACTGAATAATAATTAAACAATAATGTACCGTGTAATTATAAGATGCCAAAGGAGCAATTTTCTAAAATTTTTTAATTACTTTAGGAGGAAAATTCCTGAAAAGAGTAAATCAAAATGAGCAAGCAATCCAATGAAACTTATTAGTTTCAGAAAATAAGAAAGAAAGAGTAAATAACAGAACAATAAAACAAGCATCGACCTTGAGCTATATAATAAAATATTGTAATGAATGTAACCTATTTACTTCCATGTAAGAAAGACTGATGACCTTGAAATCTTAACAATATGACTTTCACAGGATTTTTGGTTTACTAAAATGATTACACCCCACCGAAACAACTGATTTCTTCGTTTAAACTCTTTCCCACCATGACAAGTATTAAGACATAGATAGATAGAGATAGTTAATAATTTAAACGTGCTCTTAGAAAGTTCATAACAATGGCAACTGATGTTCGACGATGTCTTCAACGATCGCACTTTCACATCTAACAAAATCGTAATTGTACCCTACACTCAAAATTAATTAATTTCCCTATCGAATAAACAAATAAGAAGACACAATCTTCGAGGCTTGGGTGGTCACAGAAAGGAATTGATCCTATGATCGAAAGGAATGTTGGGACACGTATGCTACTCACGTTAGCTAGGGAAGTTCACGAAACCCAAAGCCATCAGTGCAGATGTGCACCCGTCCGTAGGTTAATAAGCGTCCATGTTTCTAAGTTCCGTAATTCCGGAGTGTAAAGTGAATTTATACGGTAGCTCAGGCGTGATGCAAACCGCGGTTAAGTGAATTATTCGACTCGCGGGACCGTCCGGGAACTTCGACGAGGGCAGGAACAATCGCAGCTGATGATAATCACCCCGGTGCTGTCCGCTTGGTCGATAATGGGGCTCGCGGAATCGTCGCGAAAAAGCCTCGGGAAATTCAACGGGCAGAGTCCAAGAAAACGCCCGGGGCAGTTTAGTTGGCCCCGGACGGAGGGCCGCAAAACAGTTCGCGACGAGTTCGCCGAAGTCCATTGAAGTTTAGATGCTAATGACTCGGCTAAAATTCGATAACGCGATCGACAAGGGGCTCGGAATTGTCGGAACGCTTTTCACGGAACAAAAACTGACCGCCAACAGATTACCTGAAATGATAGCAGGTCTCCAAGAACCGGACACACAAGGCTTTTCGATTAGGCACTTGAACAACTTTCTGCCGTTCTTGGGGCATAATTTTTATTAAAAGTCCTTTAAAAGTTTTTTTAAAAAGTCCTTTGTTTCTATAGAAAAATGGAGAATATTTTATTCATCTTATTTTCCATCGTTAGCTGTAACTTTGGTAATTATTTACTTTGGCAATTCCTCGCTGATTTCAATGACCTTGAAATATGTTGTCGAGGTCATTATTCTATATGTCACCGTCGCTCAGTCAGGAATACTGACTATTGGTAGTTATTGAGACAGGGCTAATTTACCCTATTTATTTAACACAAATTTTTACCAATACGTTCTGATTCAAATGGTATCGAGCATAATGTAATTTGGATGATATTTGTTTGTTTAATTTGCGATACAGTAGAACTTCGGCTGTGCGTACCAATCAGTGAAAAATGAGTGTTCGGATAATTAAATAATGGCCTGGTTACAGCGTTAGATTAAACCTATACTGATTTGTACTGTAATTCATGTTGTACACCGTCCATTTTAGATTGAACTGTTTGTAGTATGTCGAAAGACTGTTTGTTAAAAGTACACCATGTTTGGTCTTATTTTAATCAGAAAAGTGTCAAGATTACGTCGGTGGAATGTCCGCAAAGAAATTATTAAAACCAAGAAGGTTTTGCCGTCGGATTCGAATTTTTTAGAATCGAGTTAGTATTAGGATTGGTATTAGTATTGAGGTATTACTGTAGTAGCAGAACGATGTATTTCATTGAACAGTGGAATTTTCAACTGTCAGAAATGTGAGAGATTTCTCTTATTTTTAAATTCTTTCAATCTTTCTGCTGGTTTAAACTTCAACTATTTTTCTTATAAATTATCATTCTTCATGGTTTCACTGAAGCATACATTCATATGTTCAATAATAGTGTCTGGCAACAATGTTTATGTTAATTTTTTTTTAGATGTAATTCAATTATCAAAAAGAAGCTCAGTTGTCATTCTCAGTTGAGAAATTACTTTCTAAATTTGACTTTCCACCGGACAGTTTGGTGAAGGATGTTCTTGCCCGCCGTTTTTTGGCAGCGTCGAGCAAACCGCGACCGAGCCCGCGGAGATTAAGATCTAAACTAATATGTCAGTGTGTAATGCGAAAGTTTCAATTTCGAAGCAAATAGCCAGTGGAGTAGTTAAGTCGGTGTCGCATGGACGACGTAATCTAGGGTACCTGTTCCTTAAGCTGCTTACTGTCAAAATAACTTAACGCATATCCACGGTATCCCTCCGGGGCACATAATGCCTGGCACCATTTCGCCTAACATCCTTCGCCACCAGTATCACATTCGTATATGGCGTAGAAGAATTAACGAGACCGGGGAGAAAGTCCGGAAGCACGACTCTCCCCAAAATATCTGTGACAGAAATGACGAAATAGAATTTTCTCTCGGTTCGAAGGAAACTAATAACAAATTACATTCTGTTCGGAGTCTTCGTCGTAAGTCTGACTCGATTGCACAGCGAGGTTCGCATATTTAATTTTTGTAAGATTTTATGAAAACGATGCAACCTGCTTTCCGTACAGCGAAGCTATAGTATTATTTACATATTCGCCGATTATTCCTGGTATTTGGAATGCATGATAATCCAGTCAGCGATCCCATCGAACCGAGTAATTATCGTGAAACTTTCGGTGCCCGGCGCATGGTGGGACAGCATAATCGCGTTTATGATTAGAACAGCTCTAGTTATAACATGAATACCGGCAGCACGCGTGTCCTACCATTATCAAAAGGGAACATCGATTATTATCCGGTAACGCAACACGTTCATCTGCTGGATAATTACAATCTCCTTGGGTATTCCTGGTAAATTGTACGAGATACTAAAACGAAACCACTTGTAGCTTAGTAATAAGGCCATTAACGCGATGTTACTATCTATAACGTTGTTACCCGCGTTCCTTAGGTACACATCAAGAAATTCACACTTGGGATCGAATGACTAAAAATGGAACAGAAAGTTGTAGGCAAAAATTATACCACTGTCGCCTAATGATGATACATCATTAACATAAATTCATATTCTTTTCTTCTGACGTTTCTTTAGATTATAAGACTATTATTATAACGCTGTAATAGGCCGTGAAGGTTTTTTTATTCATTTAATTTAATTTATTTTATTTAACGAAGCTCGAGAAAGTTTATATTCCCTATTTATGCAAAATAAATATTGTCTGCATTTATTGTAAGATACAGAAGCTACATAAACATTTATTTCTCTTTTAAATAATTCTAATGATTTCATTCTTTTAATTCCTATGAATGCTTTCACTTTTATTGCATTTCACTCATTTTTATCATAAATGTATAACATCCGCAGTCTATTGATAACATATTCCTTGATATTGTCTTTTGACAAAATATTAATATTGAGCACATAATATGTTCAAATAGATAAGAAATTAGTATAGCGATAAACGCATGTTAATATTGCTCTTCATTTCACATTGATTGCGTGTCTTTTCTATTGTCTATTCTTTCTGTGTTGCTTTCTTCCTTCTCCATCTGTTTCTTATGATCTTCTGCTAATTTAGACCTTCTTCTCTTCCCTTCATTATCTCTTCTTCTATCCTCCCAGTTTCTCTGGTGCTTCTTCTTCGGGCTGCTCTCTGAAATGCAGTAACATTTCTTTCTCTTTTTGTATATTCTACAAAGTTTCTTCTCCCTTTATCCCCAGTATCGATTACCTTTCCATTCATTTCAGTATCTAAATCTGGCTATCGTTTTCAGAGTATACCCTTTGCCCCTTTGCTCTAAATTCTGCATCCATTTCTTATACGTAGACTATCGCCAACCTCGCTGCCTCTACCTTTTTCTTTCCCATTTTCTTTATTCTTTGTGCGCATCTCTGGCCCTCTTCTTACATCCCCTATTTTTTGGGAGGAGGATTTTTATGTCCATAAAGCCTACTTTAGTAACCAAGATTTTTATTTCTATGAAAAAGTTCAAAGTTAAAATTTCTATAAAGTTTACTTTAGTCCTTGGACTAAACATGTCAAAATAAAAAATACGATTAGTTTGACAAAATTTTAAATAATAATGAAATACAGCGTTTCTCGTTGAGATTCTATTAAATTCACACAGCTCAAGCTAGGCTAATCCTATTTTGTTGAAATTCACCTACAAAATACGGAGCTGTAGCAGAGTTGATCTCGCTTTGTTAAAATTTGTCTATGAAATAGGAGCCGGAGCTAAGCTACTCCTATTTCGCTGAACTTTACCTACAACATCTCATTTCGTACACAAGGGGCGTCTATGGAACATTAACGACAAGGCTTGAAAAGTTCGTGGACTTTGAATTTCCATCACTTGCTCGTCGTCGTTCCGTCCCTCGCCTTAGGCAGCACTTTGAGCTTTCGGCGGCGGCGCACAAAGATGCTACTTTTGATTGCGAGCGTGTTACAAAAGTGATGGCTAATGAAAGGCCAACCAGCCCGGTTGGCCGGCCGTAGAATTTCGGATTGTGTCCGCGTCGAAACCGGCATCGCTTGAATTTCTCGAACCCGGTGAATGGTTCTTCGGTCGGCATAGATCGCGGCTGGAACAAAAGAGGCAACACGTGCTTCCGGCAAACAATGTATGGTCGGTTATAAGCAACGAAACAGTCGGTAAATCCATTCTAGTGCAGGCGGAGCTTTCGGCTCGGTGAACAGTTGTCCATGTATTAATTATCTCGTTATACGACACATTCCGCTCCTGCTCGTAATTTATGCAACCTATTTCGACTGTTTCGCACTTGCCACGCTCGTTGGCAACCGTGCAATTCCGGCTCGTCGCTCGTCACGTGTCCGCGTAGTTGCCCCAAAACATTTTTATACCGGCGCGGCGCGGCGCGGCGCGGCGTCCCGTTTTTCCACGCGCCGTATAATTCGTGAAATTCCGCGATAGAGACCGGATTATTGTGACAGCGCCTCCGACAATGCGAGAAATCTCTGTGCCCTGTCAAAATCACGCCCGCGCGAAATTTACACGATCTCGCGAGGCCACTTTTCGGGGAAGTTTTTGTCACTCGTTGACGCACAGCGGCCGGGGTTCGTGTACACGCGGAACCTCAGATGAAACATTCCGTAATTAGTCAACGTGACGAAACGCTGAATTTTTTCCACCGTCGCAACAAGCCAACTTTTAAATTAATCAAACACACCGACCGCTCGGTGAGTTACTCTTGCGTGCAGTGGCGCTCATATGTCCTTGTGAACACACTGACGTTTTTAATATTTCATTGTATTTTACGATTCGATGAAAGCAGGATTTATTGGCAGCTGAAGAGAAGTCGATGCTCATGTAGTCCCAATATTTAGGCTTTGACCGCACACGCTCCTAGTAGTATCCCCGTAACTGTCGCAGCGTCGGGTCTGACAGTTGTAGTAGAGGTACTACATTTCTCTCTTTCTTTCCCATTGGCCGACCTATTTCATGCCTGAAACTTGAATCGCTTATTGTACGAGTAATTACAATGTAATTGTAATTGTATAGTATTTGGTGTTGTTTTATTTAGGAAAACGAGAAGAACGAGATGGTAAAAGTTTGATTCATGAAAAACCGAAAGTAAGAAAATTTGTAGAACTAGGGCAAGCAAAACAGTTACTTTTTCTTCCTTCAGAAACGTGTAAATATCGTTAAAATATTGATAAAAATGTACACGCGGAGTCTCATGGTCTGGGATTTTAAAAAATATGAAAAGCTTAAAATATCATGCTTTAGATTGAGATATTCCCTAAAAAATTTCTCTCTGGAACAGTAGAGGGAAATTCACAATTTCCAAGAATTATTTTAAGGAAATTGCTGAACAAAAAGACCATTACGTTAATGCCAATTACTTTAATCAAAGATATTAAAAAATACAGAGAGCGAGGTTGAATATGTTTGAACAACCGAATTCTTTAATTTGCGAAACTCTAATTTTACCGTTATCGGTGCAGTTCTTGTTCGATCGTTAAAGGCACGTTCACAGAATATATTCGCAAAGTTTCGCATACTTATTGAAATGTTACTCTAAATTCATTATGAACTGTTAAGTACTCGGTAAATTTGAAAGTGTTATTTAAATTAAGCGCTGAAAAAACCCTATTCCTTTTCTGGACGGTGCAGCCTAATTAATGTTATGAATCCACCCAGCCTCGACCCCGCACCACAGGTACTATCAAAAGAGGAAATGTAAATATTTCTCAAAGTACACACGCTTGCCTCCTGCATAAACAGCTCGATAATTTAAAGTGTTTAATCTGTGCACACAGTTCATCGTGCTGGGCCAAGTAATTGTTAACTTAAGAGCATACTGTCCCCTAAATTGTTGCTGAAATTGTTGACTATGACGCATAAAATTTGTAATATTCATTAAACTGTTATTTACCGACATAATAGTTAGCGATAATTGACGTTGAAAGCTTTAGCGTTTTATTAGAATAAAAATCTAAAATAAAAATAAAGCTAGAAAATAATTATGACACCAATATTTAAGAAAGCACTATTTCCAGGACAATTATTAGTAGACTGTGCGCGTTTACTACTAATACTAGTAAACAATGACTAGTAAAACTAATTTTGCTGTTAGTTACTCAAATACGGTTAATAATCACATGAAATTCCAGTTGAATACGACAGTAATAATGTATTAATATATGCGTCATGTCAGAGTAGAATAAAACGTGGAATTCAATTTTTTCGTGCAAAGCTTCGTTTACGAGGGAATTTAATTTGCATATTATTTAATAACATAGTCCGTCGGCGAAAAGTTTTCGACCTATTTTACTTCTGCCCCAAGTACGGTTTAATAGTGTAGAACCTTGTATAGAGGCAATATTCCTTTTTACGATATCTTCCTTTGCCTTAAAGCTTGTTTATGTTATCTGTACATTGCATAGTTACTTCGGGACTACTGGGTAAAATGAACAATATTACGTGCTCACTAAAATAAAGTCATGAAGATTTTGCAAAACATTTAAATAAGTAAACTAGCTCACCGAACGTTTAAAATACTGGAAAAAAGGAAAGAAGTATAAAAATTTGGCAATTTTTTAATGAAAAGTTAGTCATAACGGAAGGATAGTATCGAATAATTATTTCACAATTTTTTCATTTCAGTATATTAGTCCGTAGATTGGTAATATATTTGTTGAATGAAATTTATGGTGTGTTTAGCTCAGCTGGTTGATCTGTCTGACTATTGCTTGGTATTACTACTTAGAACGTACGCTGAACGAATCGAGTTATTTACGCGACTTTCGTCGCTCTTACCGTTTAGTATTCACCGATTGGTATCAGATTCTCAAAGAAAAAAAAAACAATAATTTTAAATATCATGAATGAGCACGATAAACAAATTATAAAAAAGAAAAAGGATCCGTTATGTTAAAGAAATTCAATTTCACATTTGTAATCTGATAACATGCAGTAAGAAAAAACGTGAAACGTCAAAAAAATAATATTACAAAACCGAACGAGAATTATTACGAGTCGGGAACACGAATATGGAAAAACCGGAAGCGCAGTTGTATGTAAACAATAATTAAACACGGAATTAGGCGTCCTATTTATGTAGCGTTCAAGTATTTCATCTTCAAATATATATTGGCCATCTCGTTACGCGATGCAAGCCAGAATCAACTCCCGTAATTTATGCTGCTAATTCGCGCAGCTCCGCGCACGCAGTTTGCCCGACGCCATAATCCTGGCCAGACCGTTCGCAACGCGGAGAGAGAGAGAGAGAGAGAGAGAGAGAGACCCTTTAAAAATACTTAACTTATTATTACGTCGGGAAAGCTTCCGGGAAAACACGCTTTTCCCGGTCTCGCGATTCGTCGACGCTAAATTCTCCCAACGGAAATCGTGTCGGACGAACGGACACGAAAACCGAATGCCGCCGCACCGTGTACTCATATTTCTTTCCCACCCCCAATGAAGCCTGCGCCGCGTTCACCGCGATAAAGGCTCCGCCGAGCGACAGCGGAAAAATAAAAGAGAAGAGGGTGTACAATTAAGAGCTTACGCGTTTATATCAAGATTATGCTGCACGAGAAATTGGAGCAGACGACGCCTTGATAACCGTTCATGAATTTTCATCGAGCGCGTTCCGCCTCCGCGCCGATGTATTAGCTGTGGCAATTCACGAATGATGCGAAACGTAATCCACTCTACTCCCATGAACATTCATATGTCTTCCTTGAAAAATTCCACGAGCGAAAGACAGTGGAGGTGTCCCTTATGCGGCGCTCAAAATGTACCTTAAACATGGAATGATGCAATTATATTTAGATTTAATATTCATCTCTATAAAATTTCATCTAATCACACAAATCGGGTGATCGGTGACTGGTGGTACCACTGAAAACGGGGTAATTCCACGTAAAAAAATAAGATATAAAATATACCAAAAATAATATACAATAAAATTAAAAAAAAAATTAAAATATACAATAAAATTTGTTCATAAGAGGCTTTATTTTCCAGAAAATCCAGTTGGGAAATTCGACGAACACCCATGCTACCGAATCGTAATTATCTGTCAATGACCTACTGATTCTACTTGTTAAAAATATGAAGCTCACGATTTTGCAGGATTATCAAAGTAAATTTTTTCGAAAAGAAAGCCTCAAGAGAAAAAAGTTTCTTCTACAATTTGGACATTTTTTACATAGAACCGTCCGTATTTCCGTTATACCATCAGATACAGATCACCCTTATTCACAATTACACATTAAATAATTGTTAACATAAATTTGAGTGGGGCTGCATCGATCCCTACTTTCTGCCCTGTACTGATCAGCAATTATTCTTTGCAAATGTCCCAGCGTTTGTGCAGGAGGGTGCACATCATTTTAAATGGCAGCGCTCGGAACGTTCTCCTACTCTGAAGCCTCGCCTGCCATGTAAATATGCGAGTACCATTTTACGTTCCGTATAATTTCCGGCTTTCCCCGTTGGATCAACGATTGAAACATTTCCTTCAGGCTGGAGCAAATTGCTTATCTCTCTCTCTCTCTCTCTCTCTCTCCCTCTCTCTTTCCACTCTATATGTGTAATATCCGTATGAAAATAATGAACGCTCGGAAGACTAATGTATGGACTCAGCCAGACCAAAAAATATCCGGCTGCGCCGTGATGTCGGTTCGCGTCCGCGTTTTAAAAAGTTCAGTGGCTCCGTGACCCCCGCGCGTCTCCAAAGGCAATCAACTGCATAAACAAGCGTCGCGCCGCTGGATAAAACGGGATAGCGAGCTCCAGGTGAGAACGAACCTCGCAGACGACGGCGCCTTCGCTCCAGTTTCGAACTGGAAGCGTCGTATCGAGATATTCCCGTGTAAACGGGGATTTCACAGTCGCTGCGACGTTGCTCATAACGTATTTAGACCGGTTATTCGACGATCATTTCGACATTTGAAAGTTCACTAACCGACTTCTCTCATTCAGTTCTCACGTCCTCTCGTTAAGGGGTTATATACAGTCTGGAGGTCCCAAAAAGCGATTTTTTTTTTAATTTTTCCTGAGAAGACTTTTACATTTATTAATGTGAAAATTTGTACACATATTATGGTAACTTTTAACTGTATTTTAATATTTTTTTATTTGTAAAAATAATAATTTTGAAAGCTGCTATAGCTGATCTCCAGGAGCTCCTCTCAAAAAAGGCGCCTTGCGGTGACCACGATATCTCTGGACTGGATCATCTAAATTGAAAAAACCAAACGGATTTCATTAAAGTGTATAATCCTGTAATTAATCGAAGGTTTTTTCTCACCGATGAATATTTCTTTTTTTATAAACAATTTAAGGCCGAAATTTTGATGAAAAATCGATTTTTTTTTTAGAAGCCGTCATTTTGTCACAAAATTTTATTTTGCTTACTCCTTCGATTAATTACAAGATTATACATTACTTTAATGAAATCCGTTTGGTTTTTTCAATTTAGATGATCCAGTCCAGAGATATCGTGGTCACCGCAAGGCGCCTTTTTTGAGAGGAGCTCCTGGAGATCAGCTATAGCAGCTTTCAAAATTATTATTTTTACAAATAAAAGATGTTGAAACACAGTTAAAAGTTACCATAATATGTGTACAAATTTTTACATTAATAAATGTAAAAGTCTTCTCAGGAAGATTTCTCAGGAAAAGTTCTGCGTCGATCAATGTTAATGTTAATCTGATCAATTGTAACTACGGTCAATAGATGCGAAGGTCAGGTCATTTTAACTCGGCCTCTTGTGTCAAAAGTGGCAAGGAAAGACAGGGTTCATGTAATGCTATAGCAATGTCATTTATTGGACGATCAGAAGAAAAACTTATTGGAAAACTCGGGGAGCTTAAGTAGTGGAGAACGGGGCAATGGCGGACACTTAAGCAAGACTCATGATAAAACGAGAATACGAGGCGAAATATTTATTTAAAGATAGGCTTCATGAACTTAAATTATTCACACAATGAATAAAAATTAGTTTCATATTTATCTGAGTAGTTAAAATAAAAAGAATGTTTTTGACCAAAAATTGTCTACATCAATTGCAACAGAATATACAAAGGTATTTACTTCCTTAATTGGTTTAACAGGTTGAATATAATAAAACAGTATTTTAAAATTCCATTGACTTTTTACTATTTTGTATTTCTGTAAGTCCAGTAATTGAACAGTAGGTACAGGAACTATTCAATATGGCGCGTCGGTTGTTGCCCTCTTTGCGGATAAGTGATTACCCGAATCTGTTCACCGAAGTGGTACGACACTTTTCGAGATCGCTTCTTTCTATAAAACGACGGAAACTTTTATCTCGAAGGTAGTACGCTGCAAGCAAAATGACGATGGATGTGGTTCTTATCATTGCTCAAATCAAGGGCGACGAACTCCGATGCAAGCTGTGCAAGCTCTACCACCAGTTAGCCGGTTCTCTAGCCGGTTATATCTGACCACCACCGCTATCTTTTAGCTGACATTAGCGCGGAGAGATGTGTAAGATCGTTAAGAACGAATGACAAAGAAGTACGTACAAATTGATCCATTTGGTCAGGGATATGTTCGAACTTATTTCCTTGATTCAAAAAAATGCCTGAGAAATAATGCCTTAGAATTACACAAAAATTTTTCTTTTCATATTTTCCAGGTACTAGAACTTTTATTTTCATTAAATTGTTCATCATAAGTTTGCCATTCTTTTGTAGGTACTGCAAGGTTTTTGTAGACTTTGAAATGTTATTGTGAGCTCTATTCGTTTATAGATGCTATAACATGTTCTGTAGGATCATCAATTTTTCCCAAGGCTATGCAATATTTTCACGAGTTGAACAATTCTTCTGTTGGCTATAATATTTTTTTCATGGGCTCTAAAAGCTCTTTTGTAAGCTCTAAACTGTTTTCACGTGCTCTATATTTTTTTTATTGACCCACGAAGTTTTTCCTAGAGATGTGATATTTTATAGGCTCTCGGTATAGTTATTAGGCGGATGTTGAATAAAACAGTCCACGCACATATGTATGAGCAGGATTTTAAATGTTGGAAATTTTGTTACCAAAGCATAGTATAAAATGAACCATTTAGACGAGTGACAATATCTTTTTTACATAATTTTGCAGTAAAGTAGTGCGACATGAATAGCTTGTCAGGTCGGAAAATACATGTCACCGTTAATATATAATAATGTAGGATGTAAAAGCAGGTTATGGCCCGAGAAACATGTAAATATTACTATCGGATGTAAAAACATTTTTCATCGCTTTTGTGCGAGGCATCATCCCTCCAAAATATTTGACATGTCATGAAACTACTTTATGCCCTTTGTTTGTACTATAGAACATTTTCAACGCTTGGAAATGGCCGCACGTAACGGTCGACGGTCGAAGAAAAATGACCTACAAATTTGACATAGACGGACCAATAGATTGTTGAAGTCGAATAGGTATGAAAAGGGTCATTCACAATGGCCAACCACGGATCAGCGGAACCTGAATACGAGGGTGGAAGGGCTGCCCTTTTGTCACTCCGGGCTTAAATCATTAAAAATTGGGTTAATCGATTTCCATCACTTGGTATTCTTGGCATGGAAAAGAAGCGCCCCTTGGTATTCAAACGAGTTCCTCGTCCATATTTTATAATGTTTGACAGATGTCACGCATGAAGATTCACGCGGTGAAGAAGTTGCAGAGTTTCTAGTTACGGTATGGTCGATCAAGCACAACTTGAACGGCTATCGAACCGGAAACGTGTCACTCATGATTATATACAGCAACTGGATAACTTGCGCTGTCAATAAAAATATATTCTTAAAACGTTAACAAATCTGGTAGCATTACTAGAATTCGGAGATTTCTGCCGCGGATTCCTTGCATTTAAAACAATTGCAAACGGACTAAAAGAATTTAAAGGTGTTCAACATATTAAAATTGTTAATGGAAGAAAGAAATTTTCGCTTAGCTCCTCTATCTAGCCATCCATGCATAAAAATCTGATTTTGCACAAAGATTGTTATTCTCACGTGTGAACAACAAAAATGAATGAGAAGAAAAACCTAACGACAGTAACAATTGTTGTCCAGCGATTAATTGAAGACGAGTAATGAGACACAGACAGAAATTCTACTGCAAAGAAGAATATGCGCATCTTAAGCGAATATTAAATTAATTATCTGCCTGCTCGGTGGCCAGGGTGATTAAGAGTTTATTAGAAGTTGAGAAGCTACTTCCGTCGGGCAGCGACGGTACCATTTCATTTAACATTTTCATCCCCGCCGCGATGACTTATTTAACGTTTTCGCGGAAATACTTGCCGGCCATCGAAGCCGATGAAGCGTCCTCTCCGGATTCGCGTTCTCGGCCAAAAAAAAAGTTAGTTCGGCCTGCAAGTAATAACCCGCGAACAGCCTCTAATTAGCTCGACGAGGATTTCTAAAACGGTATCGATAGCCGATACCTGTTCACTCGATTCTTATTCAAGCGTGCCACTCGACAAATCCACCGGTTGGCAGCGGACAAATAATTCGCGAGAGGGGGCAAGTACCTCGTTAATTCTTCGGCGTCGTGATTCCGCGATATTCTGGCATCGAAAGTCGATTTTCGAACGACAGCGCCGCGGGGGTGTGCTCGCATCGTCGTCTCCCATGAAAACCGGTCTCGAGTCTCGGCCAAAACGCGGATCACTGATGAGCCAATCGAAATTCAGTTCGCGAAGTCCGCCCTTGCTGGCTTCGTCGACCCTTTGCGGATTCTTTGAATTTTTTTTTCATTTTTCTTGTCAACTTCTTTGTCGTTACATTTATTTATGGACAGCTGCATAATTACGATCGTATCCGAACCACGGTATTATAACGGTGTATTAAATAATAAATAATAAATAATCCTGTTTACATGGAAATTCGTTCACAAGAAATATTTTGTAAAATGATTTGCTACGTTTTCTTCTCACCGTGCTAAATTGTTTGAAATAATTTAAGGTACAGTATCCATTCTGTTCGGTTTTGCTTGCACATTAGAATAGTTTCTCTACGCCAGAAGTCATAAGCTGTTTCCTATATTCCTCCGTGTCGTTAGTTTCATATTAAAATTTCTCCATGCTGGAGGAATCAAATACGTGTTTTAAATTTCCGTGGTTTTCGCCGTAAATCGTGTTTCCAGTCACGTAAAGCCAGCCACGGAGATGTCATTAGGAAGAAGTTGCATGCAGAGTCTGCATCTAACGATAGAGTCTAAAAATATTACAACGTCGTGATATACTTGTTTTATATCATCCAGTTCTTCCCATCCATGAAATGCTACTCGGTTTTTAATTTATAGGAAATGTGGTGCATGGTAATCCACCAAGAAGACGTTATTAATATTAAGTCTTATTATTCCAGATATATTATTTTAATATTCGATTGACCAATTAATAATTATGTTCTTATATATTTCAGACGTCATTTTATTAAATATCATTCCGAATAGTTTTCAAGATAGTACTAGAAACGATTTCTTAACGTTATTATAGAAGTCTATAATTATGAAGTGTTTGAAGAAGATATAATTTGCTTATATGGAAAAGAGTATTTTTAAGTTGTTCTGAATGATAAATGATAACAGAGGTTATTTCTTTGGCACGATGCCAAATGTACTATTCCGACACGTATTGCGCCGCATAGAAGTAAATCGGTTGTTATTGATATTTTGTCAACAAATCTACATTGACGTATACTCGATAGGTCAACAATTCTGGTCATGTCGTAACCCGTGACATTTGAAACATTGAAACGTTTTGAAGTCTACGCACATGTTTGTTAACACCAGTGACGCAATAAAAAAAAAAAACGAACTCGGCCATATTGCAAGTGACAATGTGATAATTTTTGTGATACAGTTTAGAACTAATACCAAAATACTGTCACTTCGAATTTAGAGGATCAAAAATTTGTCGTTAAAATCTTAGTTATAATTCCAGTTCTATCACCTCATTTTTTTAAAACTTCTCTATTGGTAAGTATCTTCATACAAATATTTAAAGTTCTATAATTCAATTATACTTGAGGACTCCAGGGAAATTTTCAATAATGATCGACTAATGATCAACGTCTTTATTGAAACCCTTTTTTCATTCCAATTGCAGCTTAATCAAGCAGGCGTGTCACTCCGATTCGGCGCAGCCGTGATATTGATTACCGAGCGAAATGTTTCTCGGTCACATTATAATTATAGAAGTCAGTTAAAGTGCATCTCCTCGAATATACAACTTTTTCAGGGTTCTTCGATTTTTATCATGTCCAGATTTCCAAATGCATAGCAATTTCATATTTCATTTCGAATATGACATCAGAAAGTTTTTAGGAGCGACGTTCAGTATTTTCACAACAACATCGACCAATTGCAATTTTCTCAAAATTTATTTCTCACGTCGGGTAATAACGTGATGGTGACCTTCAGTGTGTTTAAATGTCATATGAAAACATGGGTCAGGACGAATTCACTCATACGTAATGCAGTTCCTTCCAAGGTCGTACAAGGTCAGAAATAATAGAGATAAACATTTTGTAAGATTGTATTTACTAGTACGCTGCGACTACACATTAATAAGACCATCAATTATTGTCGTGTTCAATGTCACTTCCATTAGCAAATAATGTAAACATAAAAAATTGACATACGTTATCGCGTTGCCAGTAAGTTCTTCCATTCCCATTTGTTTGACATACAGTGTTTTGGGACTTTTATCGGCTAGGCATTTAGGACATAGATAGAGTAAACACTGTACTCACTATTTACGAGAAATTTGCCGCGAACACCGGTTATAAGAAGATGAAATGGAGTGAATTCCAGCGGAAAGGTATAGACAATAAATTTCGATTTTTATCGTCGTTTGCGGGACGGTGACACGGAGCGAACGTGATTATCGCACGGGACACTATTTCCCTTGCTAAAGGGCCAATAAAGTAACCACGCGAAAACAGCCATTAGCGGATAGTACACGCGGTTTCATTCATCCGCGGTCGCGTTCTCACATCTCCTCCGACCGCTCTTCTCATCTATCGAGCTCTCACGCAATGGAGGCGACCCGTCCGTACAGGGCGGGCAACGAGGGTGGGATTTAAATTGTGGCGCACACCACCGCCGAAAAACAACAATTCTCCGTCACTCTAAACGACGTTATTTGCCTAGTCGTGCACGCCGATATTTTTCCGGTACGCGGCGAGTGTATCGAAAGTGGCGGTACAAACAAATTGGGCTTGCGATGTGCGGTTTGGGTTTTGCGCGCGTGCGTTCTTGTCCGACGTTCGTTCTGCATGCGGGAAAAAAATCCCGTGAACCTCCGTATCGGATGCTCTTATTCGAAAAGTATTTGTTTACACGCCCCAGCAATATTTCTTGCCGGGTGGTCCACATCGATCGCCGGCCCGGCCCGTTTTTCCGATTTGAACCGCTGCCGCTGGCGGCTGCTAGTGATAGGTGCGATCCGATTCTTCCTCGCGGCTTCCAAGTAATTCAGTAATCAACTAAAGGGTCATCAAATGAGAAAACTACAGTTTTTACTCGATATTGTCCAAAACACGGGTCTAGCCACGGACATGTATCGGACAGGAGATACTATTCTTTGATTCCTTACACCGCGGCAGTGGGCATAGTTCTGGGACTTTTATCGGCTAGGCATTCGGAACATATATAAAGTGAACATTGTACAGTGAATTTTCAGTGTTATGTTCACACTCCTCGGCGACCGAGGTCTCTCGAGCTCCGCGGTCCCTCACGGGGTGTACCCTGCGGTAGTGGGGATAATTCCGCGACGTTTATCATCGAGGCCTTGGCGACATATGTAGAGAAATAAAAACATTAAACATTAGAGACATAAAACACATTAGAGAAATAAAAATATTGCAATAAAAACAGAAGTGTATAGACATTGTCAACTTCTCGGAAATCAGAAATTTTCTGTCGAAATAATTATTAGATCCATTGTACTTGTGAAGAGTCGATATTTTTGTATCATTTGTTAATCGATACTCTTTGATACTCATGCATTCACACGTACTTGAAATGCAATCATACTTTTTCATTCAGAATCGATACTAATCCAGAAGGATCGTGCCCATCGCTAGCCGCAGCTGCCTCCGTGGCAAGCAATGGCGCAGGGTACCGGTGCTTGAAAAGTTTTCGCGATCCGAATCGCACGGCTCATTCGTTTTCGAACGCAATTTTTTTCTGCGGTCGCCACGCGCGCCATGTGTGCCGCGAAATCGATAGGGCGACGCGTGGTTTCCGAGTTCTTTTTTCCAGTTTTTAATTAGGTTAGACGGATCGGCCGAGATTTGTTTCGCGGATTTTATTTGGTAGGACAACGGAAGGCGAGGAACGGCGTGTTTCACGAAAACTTAGGCCGTCATGGAAAATAAAATGATCATCCACCGAATGTTTCGCCGTGGAAAATCAACAAAAGTGGGAACACCGCGGGAAATGGGGCGGGCAGTAGATTTTATGATTCGTCAGCTGCACTCTCTGAATTCGCTACGAAATAGAGAGGAATTTCATGGCCGCGTTATATGCGGATGCAATATGTGCATCCAGAGTTTACTGCGACCGTAACGCCTGGAATGTCTCAATGTGCCTTATAAAATGAAGTTTTAAACTATTTCTGAGAGCTTATCCTCTCGTGTTGTTTTTACACCAACCGCTCTGGTCGAGCTATTTTGCGACCGTTCGCGCAAAACAGCAGCAATTAAACTTGATCGAAAGATAAACAAAGGATAACGGCTTGCAGAATTATCGAGAGGCAAATTCTAACCTCCCGTGTGTTGTGCCGGTGTCGTTTCTGACCCGACGCAGTGGGGATAAGCTCGAGCGACCGTCAATATGTACAATTTTATTCCGATATAAGAAGACGCTTTCTACTTCGAAATAAGAAAATCGATATCCCCACTTCTTCTTCTTCATCCGAAATACGACGAAAGCAAGTCCCGAACCACCGTCTTATATCGGAATAAAACTGTATTAGTGAAATATTGGTGTGGGTCAGAAATTACATAGGCCTAGGACTCGCAGGAGTCTGAGGGTTAATTATAAAATTTCACGTACAAGAAGTCTTATTAAAATAATATCAACGCGATATTGAAGAAAAATCTCGTGAATACGTTATTACGAAGTCTCGATAGAAATATTAGTCGTAAAGCAAACACAGAGTATTAATATTTGCGTTTCGAGGTATCGCGAATCCGTATCGGTACAAGTGATATCGGATTTCTTGTGGCCAGAATTTGGTCACGACTTCCTGTGATTTAGTTATGCCGTACACTCTGGATTCTCTAATTAATTATTTTTAATGAATGAAATTTGACGTTTACACTAGCAATTAATTATTTTTAATTGGTTCGACTCGATTTCGATTCTCCCAATTAATTAATTTTAACCGACCGAGGTGGTCAAGAGACTTCTGATCGAGCCACAACGAAACCAAAATTCATTTTGTGATGCGTCACGTGCGCCGAACTATAAGCAAATGCAATAAACACAATTCTATATTAATTGCGAACATAAACGTTACGTATGTAATTTCGTCCCGTATTCAGCAAAGAGGGCTATTATTTTCCTATCATGTTTTTAATATCCTTTTTAATAAAGCGTGGATCTTTTATTGTATAATATTTTTCATATGTCGTCTAGTGTTCCCGATTCTTCTTTTCACAGGAAAATTATTTACGCTGTACGTGTTTTGGTTTTTATATCAAAAAATATGAAATTCAGTCTACCGGAAAACGTGGGTGTGTGTTTCGTGTATTCGCATTTCATTTGCTACGTGTCGTATGTTCGGTGTATGTACGTATATTCTGGAAAGAAGAATTGTATGTAGATTGTAATAACGCGCAGTAAAATCTTATGTTTAACCGAATTGTAGTAACCAAGAAAATGATTAGGAATTATTCAATTCCCTTTTCTCGAGAAATAATACAGTGGATCCAGAAAGTGCTCCAACCCTTGTTCAATTCTCGGGAAATTGTCGATATTTAAACCGGAATAGTTTTGTAAAAACATTACAACAACAAATCTTCATGCCTGTACTTTCTCCATCGTTTGGGCATATTTTAAATGATAAAAAATGTTAAAAATCGTGATCTCCACTTGGTCTTCGAAATTCCGCTTAATATCAGTTTCAAGAAAATTTTGTTTAGACATTACCCAGTGTCTAGAATTGTCTAGACATTGTGTCTGGGTCTGCGCTGCGATCGAGTGGACCACTGTCATTTTTGAGTTCTTTATTGGTAGTGCTTGACCCTAAAAATTTATTACGGACTTGGGTACGGCTGAAAGGTAAGTGTCTTGTTTCAAAATGGAAAGGCAGACAAGCTGTACCCCACTCAATGACAATTGACGCATCGCAGGCCCACACTCAGCGGAAAGGCGACACCAGTTTCGGGGAAAGATCCTTGAAGCAAGGAATCTTTGTGCAGCATCCTCCGAGGCTCCGTGAGAAAATGAAACCACGGAATCTGTAGGCGTTGCACAGTTTTTGGATTACGCCCCAAACTGGTGATTCGTCCCCTAGTTATCCCTACCAAGGAAATTATCTCTTCCCGAGCTTTGGTAGGGAAATTCCAGGGCGACCAGCAGAACGCTACGAACCTTCATTAGGTTAAGAACATTTTAACATTTGTACGGTTTGAACATTGTAACCTTTGCCTAGGACTTGGCGTAGAACTTGTGCGTTCTCAATTGTTTGTTATTAAACTTATTGTTACGCCTTTTTAGAACGTTTTTTATACAAACCAGCGCCATTCGTTAACGTTCGATACACCCAGGTTGGTTCAATTTTAAAAGAGTCATTAGTTTTCAAAGGGCGTTAATTACGTCCCCACGCTAAAAGTAGTGTGATCGGGGTCTTGAATTATTTACGACTGCGCAAGTAAAAGAGACGACAAGACGGATCGTGCGTGCCGGCCTTTACAGAATGTTGTTGACTATTTCGGGGACCGATCGATCCAGAATTCGAAACGCCCGATAATGGCGGCGGGTGGAATTAACATTTCCGATAGCTTTGCTCGACGCACAATATAACCGGAGATCTATTCACGTAAGAATTCCATTAATCGAGAGCAGCGGTTCCGTCCTCCCGCGGGACATCTCGGTCTGCGCGCGCACGGTGTTTAATCTGTATCTCTTAATTTCAACTTCTTTTTTTTTTGTCGCATAGAGCAGCGCGAAGTAATTTTCATCAAGTGGCCCGATGAAACATTAACACCCACCGCTCTCGTTCCTCCGGGCGACTTTCGAACTAACTCGCGGGGTGTCTCGCGAGCGTCGCTTCGAACTTTCAACTGGGCGGGTCGTTTTATGCGACGCAAAGTTGCGAATAAAAGACGAATCAAGGCTCGAGAAAGTCAAGATCGAGTGCGAGTGGGATTTCACTTGTGCGAGAACTGGGTTAATGGTCGCTACTCGGCGGAATTGTCATCGCGAACTAATTGCACTCGCATTGGCGGTAACTCAAGTTCTCTCGCGATAGAAACGAATCTATTGCGCGCCGTCCGGCCGCGTGCGAAAGACCTTACGCATCTACTGCGGCAAGTTTTCGGCTGATACAACATTTTTGCTCACCTGTGGACGGATCTTTAACCAGTTCGCGACCACGGACGAGTTATCTCGCGACGATATACCGTTCGTACGATGACCACAGACGAGTTATCTCGCGACCAAGTTTTCGTTCGTATATCTCCACCGATGAGCTATTGGGATGATTATTGGGACGAAAGTTTTAATTTGAAAATATTTTTAGCAAGAGTTATGTTTATTTGCCTCTTACATGAAATATTTGGAAACATGGATCCCCACACAGTGCTAGATTACGAAGCTACATCGACGTGGCATCTGCATATACTATCGTGCAGAACTATTTGCAAACGAAACTTGGTCGCGGGATAACTCGTCTGTGGTCATCGTACGAACGGTATCTCGTCGCGAGATAACTCGTCCGCGGTCGCGAAGTGGTTAATACGTTCGCCACCACAGGCACAGCGAACCACTAAAGTCACCGAACACGGTTTCACATGGAATATTCACATGAATCTAGCATTCTTCGAGTTGCAAATCAGTTGCAAACTGCGATTCCAGCTAATTTATTCCAGTTACATCTACTCTAAATTTCCAATAAATTCTTTTATTTAGAATTACTGTGAATTCTCGATATATGTCAATAGCACGGGTCTTGCCAACGATATATATCGTCCAGGAGACATACCCAAGCCGTGTTTTGTTTACACTCCTCAGCGTCCGGTAGTGGGGATAATTCCGCGACGTTTATCATCCAGGCATTGGCGACATGTACAGAGAAATCACTGTATTATTCTTTGAGTTGCAATTCCAGTTAAGTTTATTCCAAATTCGCAACAAATTTTCTCGTGTTGAATTATTATTCTTAAAACTGCAATTTCAGCTAATTTATTCCAATTAGGTCTACTCTAAATTTCCAACAAATTCTTTCGTCAGGAATGATTTATTTTTCGAGTTGGTTCGTCGGAAACCCTTATATTATTTATTGCAATTAATGATCCATGGTATACGTGCCACGTAATTTTTGGAATCGCGAGCTGCGTTCCCGAATTGTTCTTTAAAAGTAGCAGTCTCTTTCGAACGGAAGGTAGTAGGCAAAAGACGAGTCGTCAAAGTACTTCCTACGAGGAACGTTCTCTAAAGCGCGTGTTAGTTAAAAATCTGCGTATCCGATACCTTTTTAATTAATCTTATACCTCGGCCGGCTCCGTCGCGGCGCCTGATGAAAACGAGAGAGCGTCCCGGGGAAAAGTGAAAGAGAGCAATCGTTACCCTGTAATTCAGTCGGGTGAACGAACGAGCTTAAAAAAGTGACTGACTCAGTCGGCTGTCGCTCTGGCTCCTGCAAGCCTACACAATCGGGGACGTTCCGCGCCCCAGGTAAAACATGCGAGCACAGGTGCAAACAGTTAGGATACAACTGTTACACCGGCATGCGTATTGAGTTATGACAGCATTAACACTGGTTGATTGTCCAACCAGTTTCCTACGCTCCGCCATAGACGTCAAAATAAAATTCTGGTTATCTGCTGGAAGCATTTTACAAGTAAAGTCCATACGGAAACGAGAGTATAAAAAAAATTGTATTGTAAACGGATGAAAAGACACAGTGATACGCAAAGGTACTCGCACACTAGGAAATAAAGATTTCAATTAATAAATCGTGTTTGCAAGTGCAGCGAATACGCGTGTGGTATTCGATAGGAATCGTCTGACGCGTCTGATCACGACCAACCGATTCTACTTCCTGCATATACTATAGCACGCGAACCCGATTTTCTCTGAACTCGATTCTCTCGAAAACGAAGCTTCGCATGAAAAATTTTATTCTATACTTTCGCATTATTTTCTTACGTAGAATTACCCCCTCTACAGTCGCACCATCGATACTGCGACACCCTGTATGTCATGTTGCGCAGGATATAAACAAAAGGGGTTTAAAAATTCTACGAGAAACAGCATTGCGGAGTTAGTACCGCACAGGCAAAACAGTCGAACCCAGTAGAAGTTCGCACGTAGAATCGCGAATTTCCACGGGTTTGTTGTCCCTTGTGTTCGCGCGGGAAGACGAAAGAGGTCGTAATTCTCTAAGCTGTTCTTCGTCTTCGCACGCACGCCCGTCCAGCCAGCTATTTTGTGCGGTTCGCGCGTATTATGCAAACGTCCGTTTTGAACCGGGCCAGTGTGAGGTTACACGCCTCGCGTGTTTCTCATCCTTTCGTCTCCAGGGTGAAATCGGGGCGAGGCATTCGCAGCCCTCTGCGAATGCGTACGTATTCAAGACATCATGCCAATGACCTGACCCGTGGCGCTGCTGAACGTACAAAACTCCCAGCGTAGAATACAACCTGTGTTAGAAAAGTTCGCGATCTTCATTTAAAACCATTTCATTTCATTCATTTTTCGGGTCCTACCTGTTCTTGTTCTTCAATTATATTCCCGTAGGTAGCTTTGTTAAATAGACTAATAAGAGTTTAGATAAAACTATTTTTAAAAAAAGAAAAAATGGTTAAACTTCACCTGAGGAAACCAGAAGTTTCCAACTTTTTAAAATCTGATCCTGTAGATTTTGGCGAGAAAATTTGGAAAATTCGAGTTTTAATCGTAGGAGATCAGTGGCTCAAAAGTTTTTCAGCCTTTCAGAATAAACCGTCCAATTATAAGTCCTACGTTTCACACACTAAATAAGCTAACATCGGGGAGAAGGAAATGGGACGAATGAGCAAGATTGCTGGTGGCCGAGGGTCAGGAAGAAGGCCTGCTCTCGCAAAAAGGTCGGGCGACTCCATGGACTTTGGAACACGGACGCGGATGCCTGGCGGTGGCTCGCCGGGACGAGAACTATACGCGGAAATTGCTGCGGGCACGTAACAAAATTTGTCAGGAGATAAGATTTTCAGCGAAGGCGGTTATGTTCGCGGCAAGAATGAATGGCCGACCGGTGGAAAACGAGTTCCGACGGCGCTAACAATAAGAGCCCGTCCGTTTCGAGATGAAAGGGATTTCCAAGTAAGTTCTTAAATTTCCGTCCCGCGCCGATCTGGCCAACGAAGCAGACGGATAGGGGCGAAGCGGGACGGTGAATCGGCCTCTCGTTCTATCTTTCTTCATCCATCGAGCGATTCTGAATCCGGTTGATAATTACTCGGGATAAAACCCGGGGATTTCATCGCGAAAACAGTTGATTGGAAACGGCCGGAAAAGATATTTCAAGTTTCGCCTTCGTTCGACCGGTGACGAGGCTCCATTCTCCATACACATTTTAGAACTTTGAGTACGGTATTGTGTACGGTATTTTCGCTATAGAAACAGTCATCATGAATTTAATGAGAGTCGCCGGTTAATATTTCGTCAATGCGTTCGCTTTCCGATTGAACCGTTTGTGTTTCCGAAGACGTATTTTTGCTTTAACGCTGTGAAGTACCGTGCTGTCAAAGTTGTCTTCCTCTAATCTTTTTTTGTGGAACACGCCTGGAATTACGGGCTTTCACAATTATTTTATCAGTAACTAGACAAAATAATAATTAACATTAATTTTTTGTACAGTTTTAAATTGGCTTTGCCTTTAAATTTGTTTTTTTATTCGCAAAAGTCGCGGTAACGTCAAAGTCAACATATATGTGTACATGGGAAGTACAGTTTAATCAATTTTCAGAGGGCTGGCGAGAAATTAAAAATTATGTCGATTCGACAGTGATTCATCGGAAAAATTGTGAGAACGACGTTTTGACGTGTGCATTTAACATCGAGCCAGTTCCATTGAAAAATTCTATTGACCGTGCGTGCATTATCGATACGATCAGACGAAACGCGAACATTATTTTTCACTGAAGAATTATGGAGAACCCGTGGCGGAAGTGATCAAGATAAACGACGCGTACCGTGGAAACGGAAGCATGAGTCGCGGCCAAAATTCGCGGCAACTTTGTTGCAATATTTATGCTGATCCAGGACGGATCGAGTTTCGGGTGCTTTGCATATAACGGGAAATCTTTCTTCCCCCGATAACGTTCCTGAACCAAGGCTTACGCGAGATTGGCTTTATATCAGTGTTATAAAAGCGTCTTTGGAAGCGTGATTGGCTTTCCGGAGCAACAGTGTTGCAACACCCAGTCTCTCGGAGGGATCTACATCGTCTTTATTTTCCAGAACTTTCTTCCGGAGTCACCTAGCTTGACTTGATACTTCCATACCGCAATTAGAAATATTATAATCCAACACGTTTAGCACGCACCCTGAATCTGTTAGTACTTACACTGAGATACCAAAGGTAAATGTTCAATCACTTGCTCTTGAATAACTTTTTAACTTTTAGTTTCATTGTTTCTGTAACAGTTAATACACAGGCCGGTAGTTTATACATATATTTGAAAAAATTCTAGAAAATTTTTACAGAATTTTTTGGAAATTCTAATAATTAATAATTACCGGTCTGTGTATTGTTTACTCGATACATGCCCACAATACGGGTCCACCCAGGGACATATATCGGCCAGGAGATACTATTCTTTGATACACTGCCGAACGTAGAAAAGGACAGCGAAGCTTCTTGCGTATACCCTTCGACAGTAGGGATAGTTCTGGAACTTTTATCGGCTAGATATTTGCGACATATATCAAGTAAAGGGTTTTTCTTCTTTCTCTTGTAAAGATCTGATTTTTTCTGGGTATTATACATTGCTTATCACATTTACTAAAATCAGATTTTTTACAGAATAGCATAAAGTTTACAAAATAAGACATTCATTTATTTAGATTTAATATTGAATCCTCGTAAACTTAAAAAAAATTACAAATAATCTTTTAATAAATTAATTCAATGTTTCTCCATAATTTCAAATTTTAAATGAATATATTTCAAAAACATATTCAGAGTGAAATGAAATAATTCACAGTCAACTTTCCAATAAATATATAAATTGAAGACTTCAATTTCTTGCTTGATGATTATTAACAATACAGAAAGAGATTATACGATAGGAAATTAATGAGACATATTCTTCTTTCAAAATTCTTCTTACAAAATTTTAAATCTTATTAAATCACTTTGGGAACTTTCGGAGTAAGCCGCGCAACTTTCGTTATTACTTGAAGTAAGAGAAATATTTGAGATTGATAGAGAACGTGGAGCAGTTTGTTCAAACTGCTGGAAGTTTAATGAGGTATCAACGTGTGACGTCTCCCCCCGCTTCCCCCATCTCTCACTGCTGATACAGCTGATACGCTTTCTGCGATTACCTTTTTCACTTACCTGAACAGAACAATCAAATTCGACGAGTTATGAGATTAATAACGACGAAATTGATATTCTTGCCTTATCAAAAGTTGAGGCGTTTCACCGAGTCGGATGAGGGGTTTCGGCAATGCAATGCGCAAAGTTCCCAATGAGAAGATTACCGAAGAACACTTTCGCCGAAAGTCACTTGACTTTATCAAAACTAGTTCAAGACAGTACTCAAACGAAGATTGAAGACTGTACTTAGGGCGGAAATATGGCGGCAATATTACTCCAACACTCGGGGAAACGTACTCGAATCGTTTCAATAAAATTCACGAAAGTTGGGATTTATGCCGTTCGTTTCACAGCCTCGACGATCCGAACTACAACTAACGTTTTATAGCATAATTCGCGAAACTGTTCTTTTCACGCGAAACATTCAGAACTCTACGTATTAGTGATGTTTTTGCTATTAGGTGCTTAACGCCTTAATGTGAAATAGACAATGATTAATGGAGGAGATAACAGAATGTCGTACGTAAAAATAATATCCCATTTGTAGTAATTGGATACAAAAAAAAAGAAAAAAAGTTTTCTTAAAAAATAGAAACAGAAAAATACTCCATTGTGTAACATAATGTTTAACGTTGTGTTTATTATTTAAATATATCAACAAAAAGTACATGTACAATTTGACTTCATCAAATATCAACCCTGCATCGGGAGAATAACTATTAAAGTTAACTTGCACTCACCGAACGAAAAAATTATTTTGCCAGGAATTCAATTTTTGAGACCGTTTGGAGATTTAATTTCTAAAGAGACGTCAAATGTTTCCGGAATGTAAGTTGGCTTTCAATTTTTTCCTTAGGCGAAGCAAAAATTCATCAAGTGTTGATGCACGAATTTATGTCTTGCCCCAGTTCCCATTCTGCAAGGCAAGCTGAATGCGAACTGTTTCGTTGAACATGATCAGTCAAAGTTTACGGTTGTTTTATGATGTAAAGGCGCACTTGGGACGTGACTGGATTTTATGGTAACGATGAATGTCGCCTGTCACTGACGCAGGGGACAAATTCAACCCTGATGCGACCCTGTCAACTGGAAAATCCTTCTCAGCCATTACGTATTAATCTATAAGCATCATATATAATACGCGATCTCTATTAACTTATTTAAGAAACTAAACATATTTAATACCATTGAAACAAATTTCAAGTCGACTTTACGTTTGCGAATCTGAAAACAGATCCTTTATTTTCAATTGATGAAACTTGAATGTTTTTATTTCGTAT